>CALYDF020001320.1:0-44303 GCA_944474145.2 Dicrocoelium dendriticum
ACTTGCCGGAGGTGCAACGGAGTATATAGGCAGCAACACACGTTACGTGTAGGAAAAGCAGTAGTGGCGCAAAACGCAAGCAAGCGTCACGGATAGAGTGGCGTTCTAAAAGCCACCTACTATGTGCCAATATACTTACGGGTGGTGCAACGGAATAGATAAATAAATAAATAAATGGTATATTCTCGGTAAAAGGAGACACACCTGTAAAGGCGTGATCAAATATGCATACAAGCATAGCTTTATTGGAATGGTAAAACATTTCGTTTTAATGAAAGGTATGAATGAAAAGATGTAGTCCATATGACTTGGCATATTGTCAGGTGATAGTCAGACCAAGGGACATTATGGCGCAGTGGCGCACAAAAATCCGTCAAAACACAGGTTGGGGATAATTTCATCACGTAGTGCTCCTTGAGCACAGGAGCCTAAACAAGGTTTTGTTGCAACCGACAACCATTACGAGATAGGGGTGATCTGTGCTCCAACAAAGCATTCTTCATAGTAGAATTAGTTGCACAGATTGGATGTAGAAGGCTGAGGACTGCGTCAGTGTCAAATGCTTAGCTGTGACTTTATTTTGTGGCGAGTCACATCCGCCACTTTGCAGTGTTGTTAAGCGGACATTTGTTGCTTTTTATAGGGAGAAGGCTTGCCAGGCGAAAACCCATCACGTCCTGGAACACTGCCGTAGCTTCCGTTGAACAGTAGTGCAAGCCGGCTATGCATCGTATAGACCGATTTTGCACTCCATTACTCGCAGTCGATTGACAGCCAAAATTTTTAGTTCGTTGGCCGAATGGCTTAGTATTGATACGGCAGCAGTCGTTGAAGCCGGTCAGTGATGCAAGATTCGAAGGGTCGAATGATAATGATGCAGGTGCTTAAACACATTGTTAATAGAGACCGGTTTTTCTATTATATTCTTGTTCTGCTCGCAAACCGTGTCCAGCTATCCACGCTGGACTTGTCATGGGGTCGGTGAGTGAAGTTGTTTCTTGTGGTAAAAACGCCATTCTCCGCAAAGTGGATTCGGGATTCATTCAAATGTAAGTAAGTGTAACTGTTTCCATAGCCAAGTAAAAATTCCATGGAAGGCCATCGAAAAAGCCACGTATACGTGTGCAACGCTGTCCGTGAAATGACATCAGAGTAGCTCCAGGTGACTGGGGGATAGGAATGTTTGAGGCAGTGAAGGTAATCACGCCAGTGGTTTGTCTTCGGTTGTGGAACGGGGGCTCTATGCAAATATATTATTCCAGGTGAGTAAACTGTTCTCTGTGAGTAAGAGGCGAGCTAAACCCATTTGTTTAGACCCCGTGAAGTTAGCGTCTCCAAAATGGCGAAAAGAGCTCCATTTGGACCAGTGTGTGGGTTTTCTCATTTCCCGGTGAAAGGATCAAGCGTTTGAGGATGGGTCGACTAGTCCCAGTGGATAAAACTTGTTTTGGCAAATGTAACTGTGCGAATATCGAGAGAAACGAGCAACGGACAAGAGGTGGCCAAACAGGGACAGCAATGAATCAAAAAGCACTAACACAGACTGGTGGCGCTCACCGGTGCCTATGATATATTAAAAGTTATGTAATTTTGTTTAGTATACATGATTTGCATGCGCGTTCTATACATTACGTCGTTGGTGTGACTCAGACTACAGCTACTAATTGGGAAGAATGTTCTGCACGCGCAGGGTCAAAGACCGATATAACAAAGCGTTTTAGCAAAAATTAAGCGAATGATGCGATGGTTGGAGAGAAACAGGTAAACCGATGATGATGGCAGAAGCCCGAATGCGAGAGACATCTTAGGTAAAACTAGGTTGAGACCAAATGCGGGAGCAAGATAGGAAGAGCAACGTTTCAAGAGGAAAAGCAATTTCAAGGAATCGGCTAGGAGCGAGTGAAAGCGGGCGGCAGTGCGAAGTGTAGTTCGTAAGAGTAATTACGCTAAAGTACTTGTGATTCCACAGTTCAAAAGCCGTCAGAATCCAGGAAAATGGTCAAAGGGGGCCAAAGCTGCCATGCAGTGGGAGTCGTTATGACACGTACGGTCTCAATAATAGACAAATGCGAGCATAAGGTAAAGAGCACAGGAATAGGAGAAGTGGTAAATTCAGCATATTAATGGAAGTATTAGTCAAGAAACACTTGGCAATGATCCGAGTGCCGCCAATAATCAGGAGCGAGCTCTGAGCGAAGAAGACCATGCGCAAGAGAATAGCTTGGATAGACATAATGAGTGTAAGCCGTGGGAATAAAGATAGAGCGCAATACGAGAAAAGGTCATGGATAATAGGAAAATAAAAGCAGACAGAAAGAGACAGACGGGTCAGGTGAGACAGGATAACGACAGGGCAGTAAAGCCGGCCGTCCGAGGGAAAAATGAATGCACACAGAAAGCGATAGAAAAGGTTAGGGTCTAGATGAGAAGCGATCATTGGTAAAGCGTGGAAAGGCCAACAAGCCTCTCCACGTAGTGTTTACATAACCAATAGGTCAGCCGAACCAACAAAAGTGACGCCTCAGAAGTCCAAATGTATTCATTGAGTATGGGGCCAAATAAGCGGGGTTAATTAATCGGCGCTTTGGGACTAGGCTTATAAAGAAGGTAAGAGAAGTTCTATAACACCAACGAGGGAACTAATCTAACACCCTACGATCTGTAACGTTGAATGTGGAGCGAAATCTGAAAAATAGTGGCCAGTCTGGCGAGACTGAGTTAGTCAGCGCGTAGGAACAGCACGCAAAATAAACGCAGGAAAAATGGGTGTAACAAAAGTTAACGAGTCTAGTATCCTCACGATGTAGCAGAACAAGAGCGTTGAGCCCGTAGAGCGTATACCGCTTAAGTCTTGGTAGCATAGGAGCGGTCAGAGAGAAGGAAACTGATCGGCGGACTAGATCACAACACGGCCAGTTGAAAAAGAATTGAAAACAGAGCGCGATAAAATATAGGTTAGCGACAGGATGAGAAAGGTTAATTGAAGAACGGTGGGAGAAGCCCACGATGCTCTTCGGGTAATGTAAAGCGATAATGAAGTCAAGCTGGCCAAGCGAGGTGATGTCTCAGAAGTCTAAATAAATCTGGAGACCATGAGTCCGAGCGGATAGGACTTGATTAGCCGGCGCGTTTGGATAAGGACATGTAGTAAAGGTAAGCAAAAAGCAAGCGGTAAACGGTGGACAAGTCTAGCAGGCTCTAGATTTAAGGGAACATCATGTTTAGACTACGGGGCGTATACCGCGTAAGTCTCAGTAGCATAGTAGCAGACTGAGGGAAACAGACTAGGCAGGTGAGCCAAGATCACGGCAATGCAGTAAAGCCGGACGTCCGATTAAAAAAGGATTGAAAACAGAAAGCGAGAGGAGAAAACGTCAGGGTCGGGGTGAGAAGGGTTTATTGGTAAAGAGTATGAAAGCCCACGAGGCTCACCAAGTAGTGTAAACATAACCATTAGGTCAGCCGAACCAAGAGAAGTGATGTCTCAGAAGTCCAAATGAATTCAGTGAATACGAGGCAGATTAAGCGGTATTGGATTAATCGGCGCTTTGGGACTAGGTCGTACAATACAGATAAGAAAGAGGCTATAACAATAATGAGGGTACAAGTCTAGCAGTCCTTCAGAGTAGGGGTAATAGAGTTAACTCTGCGGAGCCTATACCGTTTAATGCTCGGTAGCATGGGAGCAGTCAGAGAGAGACAGACTAGTCCAGTGAGACAGGATCACGGCAGGGCAGTAAACCTGGCCGTCCGATTGAAAAAGGGGAATGAAAACAGAAAGCGAGATAAGAAAAGATTAGGGTCGGTATGAGAAAGGTTTACTGATAAGAAGTGCGGGAGCCCACGAGGCTTTCCAGATAATGTAAGCAAGACGTTGAGTCCGCCGAACCAAGGTTTGTAACATGGGATAACTCTGAGTAAGACTGGAGGACAATTGGCTGATCTGGCGAGACTAGATTAGTCGGCGCTTTTGGATAAGGACATGTAGTAAAGGTAAGAAAGGTGACAGCAGTAAATGGTGGGCAAGCCTAGCAGGCTCTAGATTTAAGAGAACATCATGTTTAGACTACGGGGCGTATACCGCGTAAGTCTCAGTAGCATAGTAGCAGACTGAGGGAAATAGACTAGGCAGGTGAATCAAGATCACGGCAAGGTAGTAAATCCGGACGTCCGATTAAAAAAGGATTGAAAACAGAAAGCGAGAGGAGAAAACGTTAGGGTCGGGTTGAGTAGGCTTTATTGGTAAAGAGTGGGAAAACCCACGACGGCAAAGGTTGCGTGGAGACAAACGATGTGAGCCTCACGGACAGACAGGTGTTCTAAAAGCCGCATTTGCACATGGAATATACTTCTCGGAGGTACAACGGAGTAGGTTGCGGCGGCACACGTTACTTGGAAGGAGACCGGTAGTAGCGGATCAGTCATTCGGGCAGCACGGATATACAACAGTTCTAAAAGCCACCTGTGCACAGCCCATAGACTTACCGAGGTTACAACGGAGTAGATAGCGGCGGCAAAATTTCCGTGGTGGCTGACAAGTAGTGGCGCAGCATTCATACAGTCATCATGTTATGAGCCAGGGACCTTGGGGTATGCTGGAAAGTGACGGTTAAGTGCAGCTGCTTCAATACCGGTTGCGGGGGTATCGTTTTCCTTTACGGGTACGCTTCCGATTTTAGATAGTGAGGTATCTAATTAGTTGATCGCACGCACGTGTGCATTGGTGCATGACCACAGGCGACTACCCGCACTGCGTGCTGTTCTACCGAATTTGGTCAGTCTCATAATAAGGTGCATTACCAGAAAAATGGTTAATGTGGACCTCGGAATGCATAAAAGCGCATTAATGCATACCAGTTTGTAAGCACTTTCGGTTTGTTGGGATGAACTTCTAAGTTATCAGGTCGGTAGATGTCCTCGCAACCTGCATCTAACGGTAGGTGCAGTCATCTAACGCTCCAAATGCTACCTATAAGCTATTAATCTTGAAAGGTATACCGTTCATGAGTACAACCTGACACAGCATGTCTTGACGACAACACGGATGGTCCATGGTCAGACACCATGCGTTCTCGACCCGGTTCTCACCTCGGCGAACCCTGACTTCTCGTGTCTAAAGATCCATCATCTATGGAAGCTTGATCAATGTGAACTCCGCCTTTTCGTGGATACAACGCCCCACCATCCACGATCCCGTTCCAGCGAAGTGCTCGGTGGCAGTGTTGTATGATGTGGGAGGTCATTGCCTGGCAAGTGTTGACGTTATAAAACCCACATATATGTAACACCGCGATGTGGTGGATATGAATCGCCAGTGAATAACATCACTGCTTTTCGATTCACCTCAGCAGAACGCTGTACTCCAGCAAACGAGTGCTGACACCATGGTAAGAATTGCGCCACTGTATGGCGTCCCACCGAACAAAACACTTATCAATTTAGTATTCGGTTACAGACTCCCAATGGGCGCTTAATTAAATGCGCACTGTTGCATTGCGGGTAACATGATTAGCCAAAGGCATGGGATGGTGTCCATCTATTTCATGAGAACATCTTTAAACACAAGCATTTCAATCAAAATGCATCGACTGACAGAGTAGAACGCAAAAGGCTGTTAACCGGAATCCAATGAACGGGCACCGGCAGCCATGGAGCTTCGAATGATTCCCACTACGGTTTCACAAGTGGTTGATGCAGCAGCGTCTCCGGAGGTGTGCAACCAACAAGGAGGACAAACCTGGCGCAATTAATTCAACGACACCGTGCGTCGTTGATCCTACTTTCGGACGGGCACAGTGGGGGCAGTGGTACCATTTGGCGTCCTCCTGTAGATGGCCGAAGGTGACCAATTTTTCAGAAGTTAAAGGGAGCGTGCTTCCATTCTGGATGGCCCTTCGTACTGCAATACCTGCGTACACTGTACTCAGGCCTTAGTACCTTGTCCTTTCTCCATGAACTTTACCGAGAGGAGTACCAAGCGCCCACCCCGATTGGCAAATGTGAAATTGTCCTAGCCCGCGGTCAGGCAATCTTATCGAGACGTACTGAGTACCAAACTTCGCTTACTTGTCCTAGTGTTTCTTAGATTCAGTGGGATAGGATCTCTGTAGCCATGCGCGACACAGGAGCATATGTTGGTGGCAGTAACAATCGTAACCGCACAAGTCACTGGATATCCGAGAGTTTGGTGTACCTCGTTTAATCCTGAAGGAACCTCCCGGTTGGTTCTCAGCACAATCACCCTCATCATTCTACACGTTGGCTAGAGGTGTAAAGCCCTCAGCTACTGTGCCCAAATACATAAGATAATAAGAAACTACATACAACAGCTGCATGCCAGCTGAGCTGACAGCAACAGATGCGCATCGTCGAGGGAAGCTAGCAGCCGACTATTAGACCACAAGAAAAATTATGATGTAACATTGTATTATGTTACAGAAGGAGCTCCTGGTAAAATAGGGGGGCTAAGAGAGGTGAGGAGGGACAAAGAAACTCACAGCAGGAACGCCACTGTGGTCGGTTCCTAGAGAGGTCAGCATTTGTTTCTAACCTAACGTGTTCATCGTCCTTCGGTCCCCAACCAGGGAGTCAAAAAGCTCCAACCGGGGCCAGCCCCTAAGTGAGGGCGTTTTTCGACCAAGTCGTCGATTAGCAACCTCTCCTCTGATTACATCCACATTCACGGTGAGCAAACAACGTATGTCGGGGATTCGGTGGGCTGGCATGCGCAAAACGTGGTCGAGCCATCGGAGCCTGGTGCTTGAAATAACGGTGCTGTGCGGTTCAGCTCCTTTTCCTGTGCCATAAACAACGCGTCGAACACGCTGGTTGCTCACGCCATGTTTCCACCAAATCTGAGCCAAACTGCGAAGACACGGATGGTCGAACCTAACTAGCCTAGTTATGTCAAATGCCCTACGGGGCCAGCTTTCCTAACCGTACAGTAAGGTCCAATCTACTGCTGCATTGTACACTCTACACTTCAGGGCAAGAGTGATGTCGCGCCACCGCCATAGGTGGCGAAGAGTGAAAAGATCACCGAGTTTCCAATATACGTTTTGTGATCTCGTCTTTGAGGCCAAGGGTGCTGATACAAAAGCCCCGGTAGATGAATTTCTGAACGACTTCTAGCTGATCCCCACCAAGGCTCAGCGCGGGCGAATCCTGCTGAGCTTGAAGGAAAGCTTTGCACTTCGATGGTGCAAAGCAGAGCCCTAAGCGGATGACAGCCAGTGCTTATCTGTCCCGTTCAGCTTGGCAGGTCTGAGAATTGTCACAGATGATGGCAATGTCGTCTGCATACTCAAATTCAATAAGTCGTTCACCTGGGAGTAGCTCCACACATTCTAAGTAGTGTCGGGTAAATGCAGCCTTAACGATTTGGTCAATAGCGAAGTTATAGTGGAAAGGGGCAAACGGGCATTCCTGTCTTACACCGCCGGAGATATTGAAGGGCGGCGACAACTTAACGTAAGCCCTCACACTGCCCACGCTAAGCGCTTAGAATGCTCGGATAATATTTACATATTTCTATGGCACATCTTTCCTGAGTAGACAGTCCCAAAGAACACTTCGATCAACCGAATCGATGGCAATTTTGACGTCGAGGTACATGGTAACGGTGGGCTGCCAATATGTGTGGTGATGCTCAAACAATTGATGCAAATTGTAAATTAGTCGACGCGGCCAAGACCCAGACGAAACTCGGCTTGCTCCTCACCAATCTGGCTTTAGTGAGCGCCAGTCAGTCTGCTAATGCTTACGGAGGAAAGCAATTTGCAGGCCATGGGGTGCAGACTGATTCGTTTATCTTTGCCGCGTTCCGAGCGCGAGACACCTTCCAAGATGAGAACAATAACAGAGCGGCTCCAGTCGGTTTGGACAGTTGCATGCGCCCACAGTTTCACTAAATACTAGTGTAACTCATCAACAGAAGCACAGCCCCCGACTTTAAAGAAGACGGGATGAAGATCTTCTGGTTCCGCGGTCTTGTTCAACTTCAACAGCACAATGACACCAGACAAACTATTAGGCGCAAACTAAAGCAGAGTCTACGGGTTGACAAGGTAGCCTAGTGGAGCAGTAAGGCTCAAGAAATGTAGGTAGGTGCGATGGGCAAATACCGCTATCCCTTTTAGCTGATCCGCACCACTGGTCCCAGGAAACCGTGCGTCCGTGAGACTAGCAGAAACATCGAGGGTCCACTGATAACCAATAAGCAGCGTAGTATTTCACCTCAGGCAAAAACTTTTAAGCTCAGTTTAGCTGGCCCCCTGCCGCCGGAACTCTTCCTACTCAAGGGAGGGAGGATGAGCCATGGACCGTTAGTTTAGTGCTTACGTCAGAGACCGAGGTCCAAAGCGCGATCACAGCTATGAATGTTTTACTTGCCTCTGGCGCGGATGCCCACACACTCGCACTATATAAGAATGGAGGTGTGGTCCTCTACAAAGCACTGACCTTATGCAAACGTGTATGGAAGGAGAATTGTCCCGGCTGACTGCGGTGATTCCATTATAGTGGAAGTAGACAAGAAAGGCAGTCTCACATATTGATCTAACCACAGGGGTGTTAGCCTAACGCCAGTTGTGACAAAAGTACTTGCCTCGATTATCTTTCGTCGTCTCACTGTGGAACGGGAATCTCGGATTAGGGAAAAGCCGGCATGTTTCCGCCCAGGACGTGGCTGTATATACCATAGGGTAACTCTGCGGTAGGTGCTAGTGCGGCGCCACTCTGGCCGCAGACCGATAATAGCTGTGCTCCTATATTTCAAAAGTGCGTTCCATTCAGTCCGTCGATCGATTAGGCTCGCACTGCTTGCGCGGAAAGGTGTTCGGACGAAACATGTGAACAACCTACGTCCTTCGTCCTCGAGCACAACACTTCTTTTCAGAGACTACAGTAACCTGTCGGATAACTTTCAGACCACCAGTGGCGTTCGCCAGATTTGTCAGACTTCCGCGGCTTTGTTTTATTGATTCGTGGACTTTAGCATGCAGTGCCCCTTTCGGAATCTCAGGAGTAGGCGTAGAGCTTCTGCGTGGTAAAATGTTATTTGATCTGCATGATGCGGATAATATCATCTTCCTCGAAGAAGAACTCCCGGAAGTCGCCTGGCTCGGGTTCGTCAACACATTCATTCAGCTGATTGCACAGGCTTCAGAGATAAAAGCTTGCAATAAGTGCAAATCCGTTTCTTTCGTTAGGGGCAGAACCCGAAAATGGATGACAGTACGCAACGCAGCATAGCGAGTGTACAGAGAAGCTCCAGCACCAGAAACTTGGGACAACTACGTAGCCCAACGTAACCACTGCACTCAACTGTTAAGAGAAGACAAAGCCGCCTATCAGCAGAATATCGCAAAAGCCTTCAGTGCTAACCACAAATTACTGTACAAGCACGTTAATGGCCTACGAAAGGTGAGGCAAGGATTTCCTCCACTCAAGACGGTTGATGGCCCAACAAGAACGTCTATGGAAGCTGCAAACGCGCTGCAGATGCAATACGCCCCCACGTTTCAAAGAGTCTTACCGCCAAGCGATCTACCACGCTTTGTATTCTGCTCACCAGGACTAACCTAAGTCAATTTTACCGCAGAGGCTGCATTGCAAAAGCTGAGAACTCTACGCAAACGCAGCTCGCCGGGTGTCGACACCATTCGTCCAGAGGCATTGGGGGCAGCAGCAAATCAACTAGCAGGACATTTAGCTCAGTTTTTCCAGTACTGCTTAGACCAGAACCAAGTTCCCGCCATGTGGAAGCTTGGAATGATAAGCCCGATTCACGAAGGTGGAAGCAGATCTGATCCCTCCAACTACCGCCCAGTAACCCTTCTTCCTTTACTCTTTAAGGTCATGGAATCCATAGTTGCCGATGCACCGGTGTGCTATCTGGAAAATTGCAACCTCATCACTCCTGAACAGCACGGTTTCCGTCGACAGCGGTCATGTACAACTAATTTACTAATTGCACGCAGTAGTTGGACCGAAGCAGCCGACGCTGGAGATTGTGTTGATGTGATCTACCTGGATTTTTCTAAGGCTTTCGATCGTCTAGACCATCGGATACTACTATCCAAGCTGCAACATTACGGGATCGGAGACCCTCGCTTAAGCTGGATCGCCAACTTTCTACGTCAACGGCTATTTGTGGTCAGAGTTCGGAGCTCTTTATCGGACCCCATACAAGTCGAGTGTGGTGTGCCGCAAGGCTCGGTTCTAGGTCCGCGTTTGTTTTTGGTGTTTATTAATGACCTTGCACAGGGAATCGCTTCAAACTTCCTAATGTTTGCTGACGATATCAAGATCTGGCGCAGGATCTAGGCAAACGCCGACCATCATGTGCTCCAAAGTGACTTAGATACAGTGTATCAATGGTCGACACAAAACTTATTGCATTTCAACGTCAGTAAATGCAAGGTGCTTTCCATCCGACATCAAAGCAGCTACTCATACCGACTCGGAACGGATGTACTGCAACAATCAACTCTCGAACGTGACTTGGGTGTCCTGGTTCAAGATGCCTTGGGTTGCTCCAGCCAATCCGAAAAGGCCTCGAAGACCGGGAACCAACACGTTGGGCTGTTGAGGCGGGCGTTTGGACAAATAAACAGCTCCATATTTCGACAAATGCTCAGTGGGTATGTTCGCCCCCATGTCGAATATCCAACTCAAGCCTGGCATCCATGGCTGAAACACGACCTTAATGCACTGGAGCAGCCACAACGCCGGGCATCTAAGAACGTAATTGGGCTGCGCAATCGGTCCTACCAGGAGAGGCTGCGACGGCTAGGATTGTTCAGTGGAAGCTATTGCAGGCTACGAGGCGACCTGATTATGACATACTTGATTCTGCGAGACCCACATCATGTGTGCCGCCATTTACTGAAACTCAGCAGCAATACAAACCTGAGGGGCCACTCATTAAAACTCGCAGAACAATACAGTCGTCTGGAGTGCCGCAGAAATTTCTTTTCCATCCGTGTCTGTCACCCGTGGAATGCTCTCCCAGAATCGGTCGTCTCTGCACCGACACTAACAATATTTAAAAGACGGTTGGACGATGCACTTATCCACTTACACTTTATTACTTAACACTATGCCTCCATCCTACACCTAAAATTTACCCTGGAATTATTTGTTGTTAAATGTGGGTCTTGTGAATCTACGTGGATCGCAGGACTGCAGCGAAGCAAACGATAAGTCCTCATTTTCGTATTTAAAGTATTAACTATTTTACCATCATTTTCATCATAATTGTGATGTTGATATCCCCACCAACCATCCAGCGGGGCTTGTAAAGCAACGCTTCTTAACCCGTATAAATTCATTGTTCATTGTTCATTGTCTTGCTATTCGAAGCTGTCGCGACGGCGCTATATGCCCTGAACTGTCTGTCTAGAGTGGTCCAATTATTCGGTATGCTCTTCGCAACTTCAGTACAGTGTTGCTGCAGGACCACCAGCCACTTCAAGATCCCTTGACCCTTTCTAACTGGAACCTCGAGGTTGTTGACGGATTCACTTACCTTGGCTGCTGAATTAGAACTGATGGCGCAAGGAAACTCATTTCGATTCACGTAGGCCAGGACTGCTTTCTTGTACCTGCGGCGTCTTCGGCGCCACGAGGGGTTTCCCTCCGCCTGAAAGGCCGTGTATACTAGGCCACAATGAGTGTAGTTCTGCTGTATGGTAGTGAAACTACGATTCTCCGGTCTGAAAACCTGAGGGGTCTTCATGTCTTTGATATCGTTGCCTGCGTATCAGTATTACCGTCAGATGGCATCGGCGTGTTTGAAACAATGATGTGCGTAGGCGAGTACTAGGTAAGGATTATCATGCTAGCTCTCTTGAACGACAGATCACATTGTACAGGTTGCGTTGATTTGGGCGCTTGCCACGGACGCCTGTTTACCACTTAGTTAGGATGGCCTTGTTTAGTCTGCCCTGTGTAGCATGGCGTTAAGCTTTAGGCTGACAGAAGCTGAGTTGTCAGCAAGCCTAGACAATTGAGTTTCCGTGTGCAGACATGCGCTTGTATTCCGATGTTAATAAATTGGCTGACGGCGTTCCTTGTGTACTGTGCGTGGGAGCAGGTCCACGGTCTAAAAGATTTAAGGTGGATATTCAGATCCCGCTTGCAGTTGTACAGCAAATGAAGCGCAAGCGGGTAAAGTTGCGAAAAGCGTGGCGTTTTCGCTAGCATAAACGCACATGCTGCTGCAGCTGCTGCCTTAAGCCCTATACGCAAGGGAAAGCAAAAATTAGCAAATAGACGAGAAATAGTTGCTTGCATAAACACAGGTAACAGAGAAAATTTGTTGCACATGAAAAATACAATGTATCGCGTTCAATTCTTCTATTGGCTTTCCTTTGCAAACGCCCATGCTGTAGTTTCCTGGTCACCTGCAATGCGTTTCGTCATTATATGGAATAAGCGGAACTTACCTTCTGCAGAAAACCCATTCATATGTATCCTGAGCATGATATGGTGCGCAATTTTGATGGAACCACCTTGAACATCAGTCACACATCACCCGGGAAACAGCGCTACCGCGCTTTCTAAAGTCCTCCTCCCACAAACGTAATTCACAAACCGCTATTGGAATCTGGCCACACACTCTTATGCATACCATGTTGGTTCTGCGTTCTGTCCCTCGCCGTCGTAGTCGTCGGCAGCCGACGAACTTGCGTACCTCATATTGCGCTGGTACCGGGAAGTGGTTTTACCACACGATGAATCAAAGGTTACTTGCGAGCACGTTTGCGATGCCCGGGGGCCTCCACATGGACCACGGTATCGGAAATTGACGGGGCTGGGATAGATTCTTGTCAGCCATTCCTCCTATAGCGCTCTTCAAACTTTTCTGATATTTCATTGGAGCCCGCCGCAATAATTCGCACCTCATCCACACGCCCAATTCCCCTTTAACGTGCTACGTCTCTAGTGCACAGCGGTATACCTTCTAAGCAATTCGACGTGTCGCAGCGAATGTTGTAATCCAACTTAGCGGATAACATACCCGGAAGCACGCAACATATCCAGCGCTTTCAGGAATCCATCTGAGCCGACGTTGGGTGTCCACGTTGAGTTCCGCCAGCAACGCTTGCAATCTGCTAACATTTATGCGCCTGTCTATAACGCTGTGTGCATGTCCAACTGCGGAGACCGCTACAGCTTGACCGCTATCCGAGTTCTCCGCCGTTTCAGGTTGTACCGCTGGATCAATCAACCCTCAACATCTTTGCAGACGCTCGTGGGAATTCCACTTCTCCTCCGCTGCTACGTGCCATATGTTACCGTAATGTATACGCTAATGACGATTAAAAGAACAGATGCAGTTACTGCATTGGTCGATGCAAACGCGGTACACAGCGGACCCGGATTCCGACACCACCCGGTACCGTCCATCCGGCACAACACCGACCCTCTTCGTGCACTGAAATTTCTTTAGCACCGTTTCCCGAGTATATGCAGTCAATCTGCTTACAAGTTCAGACACCACCAATCCCTTACCGCATGCTGCATTAGGTCGCATGTACTCCGTCGCTACCTGAGTGTTATGACTATCAGCCATGCCTATCGCACGGTTAATGCTGACTTCTAAAGGCGCCCGTAGGGAGGAGCGCTCACACAATGGGCCCTTCAGGAGCATATTTGTATTCTTTACTCGATTAGTATGCTGTTGCTCCTTTGGCAAAGGCGGAGTTACTGTATTTGCCTTGTATTGAAACCAGGTTTTTGACAACACGATGAAGACTACTTGCTTAGTCCATCTCCGTGTGATTTAAAACGGATAAGAAGTGCCCACTTTCTCGAAACCTGTCCTTCGCTGATCTTCACATCTTAAATAGCGCTAGAGAATTGCTTTTGGTGACATTTCCTGAGCGTAACCTTGGGCTTGCTTTCGATGTTGTCACTGAGGCCTTGGATTATCAAATGGTTTGACCACTGGACGCTGTCCAGCTACCCTCGGCTTTTGAGCATTGGTTTTCATTCGTCAAATGCCGATTTACTTGAATCGCTGCGTGTGGCTGAACTGATCAGTGGATCCGCAGTTATCCTTGTATGGGTGTCCGCTCTCTTACAATGGTCCTGTTGTTATTTCCTTGGCGGCCACTTCGGCGTTGTGACTTAGAGAGTGCAGTTCAATACACTCGTTACAGACTTGGTCTTGCCGCATGGTGCTCTCGGCGATTGCATACTTGTCGCCGTAAACCGGTTCACACCTTTGCTGCTTAGCTACTACATCTAATTCTTTTCCTGAACCCTCACCGCCGCGACGGTTATAAAGTGTTGCGTAAACTCGCTGTGTCGTCTTCCTGGCGACGCTGTGGTTGGGTGTGGCAAAGCGGGGTGTCTAGAAGTGTTTACAAATTCGTCCGGTGGCATGCAATGCGATATCTGTAACCGTTGGTTCCATAAGGCTCGTACTGGCTTGTATCGTAGACAGTATGCTCTGCTATGCGGTCGTGAGAGTTTACTCTATCGTTGTAGTGACTGTAGCATGCACAGGACTGCGCGTTACACGCAAGTAACGAACAGTCCTGCTTCTCTGGAAAGTTCGCTGTCTCTGATTGCCTTGTTAAACAGGAAGGTTGAATGGATTGTAAAGGGCCTAAAAGGCTCAGGTCTTCTCTGTCAGGAGACAGTAGAAGACGCTGGCAAGTTGCCAGACCTTGCGTCTGTTTGTTCACTGTCAAATGTCAGTTTGCCTGTTAGAAACGACTCTATTAGTAACGAAACCTCAGATAACATATTTGCTTCGGCTGTTAGCCAAAGAGAGCAGCAAGCTTCTGCCCTTCTTGAAAGAGAGCACAAGATGGCTTGAAAAGAGACAAAACCCAAGGTAGACGTGAGGATCCTTCAGGTGCCCTAACCCCGCTCCCCAAAGCTATCACCACTACTAACTCTTTACAGCTGGAATCATGTACGACCGTAGAGGCTATAAAAGCGGACGCTTTACTGAAAGCACCGACGTCCATGGAGCGTTTGATAAATACTTCGCGTCGCAGAGGCTCGTATACCGGTTGCAGTGTTGTTTTCCGAAACGCCACTGAGTCAACTGCGGTTCTCCCAAAAGCCAATATGCTAGATGATCTTCAGTGGTTCAGGATATGCGCTATCAAACCACTGCCGCCCGTCTTCCCCGGCGTGACTGTGCGCAAACTGACCATACTCAGTAACTTGCCAGCTGACATGTCTCGCCCTCGATCGTTGCGCCTTCTACTTTCCACGCCGGAGGAGCGCCAAGCACTTCTGCGTTTCGCCTTTAAGCTCAAGGGCACAGGTGTAATTGTGCACCCAGGCCTGTCATTGGCGGATAGGCTGAAATTGCGGGAAGCTGTGAGAGATCTTAAAACCCGCCGGGAAGCAGGAGAAAGGGGTCTCGCTTAATAGGTTTTTGGGTGGTGAGCCGGCGGTCCCCTTCCGCTCTACCAGAGCCGTTGCTGGTGGCGCACGATCCCGGACTCACAATGCTAATGCCCTCCAGGGGATCTACGGCAGTGTGCGTGGCATGCGGTACAGGCTGTGCGCAGTCGGCGCGCTTGTCGACGACTGCTGTCTAGAGGTGCTCGCATTCAATGAAACGTGGTTGTCCACCGACGTCACGGACAGTGAAGTGTGCTTGCCAGGCTACGCACTGCTGAGATGCGACTGCGCCCCTGATCGGCTCGGAGGTGGAGTTAATTTGTACGTTAACTCAGCACTTACTGTCTTTAAGACGTATAATTTCTGACCACTAGACGGTGGGGCTGGCACACGCAGTTAACCTGCGTACCGCCTCCGCGCAACAAAGTTGTGCTGGTCTATAGAATACAAGACAGGGTTGTTGAGTGTCTCGTTGACTTAGCCGCGCAGTTCAGCAAATAGGTGTTTAGTGATGGGGACTTTCATTTCCCAACGTTGACGGGCAGAATTTGTCCGGCGACGCTGTTACAAGGTGGTTGGCGACCGAGCTTCTTGAGCTGGCTCTGCATGTTTTCCTGCGCCAGTTTGTCGCTCGACCTACTGGATTCGTGCTGAGTTGAAACCCGTCCCGCTTGGACTTCGGCATCGCTAAATCCATTGATTTTGTCACGGTTATTATATACAGCCTACCTCACGGTGCCAGTGACCACGTATGTCCCTCATTTAAGTGTGCCTTTAGTCGTCAGACTAAGGATCCTCCAGCACGAGTTGCAAACAAACGCGCGAACTTTCAGACGATGAAATCCAGGGCCGCAAAATTGCCCTGTGTCAGTTTGGAAAGTGACGAGATGCAAACCGCCTAGGGCAGATTTAGCTCATAGTTGAGCGAGCTCTCGCCCCCATGTACCACTCTCTGGCAGGAAGAAAACTAGTGCAAATCCACCTTGGCTTGATTCTGTTGTGCGCAAACAACTTAACAGACGTGCCAGATTTTGGCGTACTTACTTGTATGCCCCTTCATGATGCAACTTCAGGTGACATCGCGAGGCTCGAAAAGCCTGCAGGCCGCATCTACGAGGTGCTCGCCTACAACACAAAGTAGAGCTTGCCCGTGTAGCCTCATCGAACCCGGAAGGCTACTTCGCATATGGCAAAAGGCGAAGCAACATGGACACTTGCATCCCAGTGTTGTTTGGACCTGACGGCACGGTTGCTCTCATAGATTACGAAAAAGATTATTTGCTCTGAGGACCTGTTCGGTAGTCGCAACTATTGCATACCAGCCTTTAGGCAAAACTCCATGAAGGTTACCAATTAGAGAGGGTTTCCATTACGGAGACTGAAGCGCTCCGGCTTCTGGGGGAATTAAATCCCAATAAAGCTGCTGGTGGAGGTGCCATTCATCCTAAACTGTTGTATGCGTTGTCTAATGAACGTTGCTGTCCGAGTACCCAACTTTTTGTGAAGTCTCTATGCAGTTGCTCTCTACCCACTGACTGGAAGCAGGTTATTGTTTGTCCCATTTTTAAGAAAGGTGATAAGCACCCTGATAATTATAGACCGGTCAGGTTGACGAGTGGGCTGGTCAAGTTGTGAGCAGAGCTCCTGAGGGACGCTCTCGAAGTACATTCGTTAGCGTTTGAGTTGCCTAATCTTACTCAGGTCGGCTTTCGTAAAGGGTATTCTCGCCCTAATTTCTCTTTAACGGCTCGTGCAGACTTTGCCGATGCCGTTGATTGTGGGCAGGCAGTGGGCGTGCTGTTTATAGACGTTTCCAAAGCTTTCGACTCCGTTCCACACTCGCGCCTTTTGTACCAGCTGAAGTCCTACGGTATTTCTGGACCAGTCTTACCATGGATTTCAGCTTTCATAATCGGATGGGAGAGGTGCGTGCCGGTAGGTTTAGGCCCGTCCTTCCACCAGTGTGTTCTCAATGACATTACGCAAGTTTCAGTCCTTGGCCCCCTTTGCTTCACGGTGCGTTACTGACCCACCCGACGAACTGTGTGTGCCATCCCTAATGTTTGCGAATAACTTCATAACCTGGTTCACGATAGACGATTCAGTTGGTCAGATGACTAGTAAGTTGGTACTGGATAAACGTTAGGAATGGTCTCTTTTGTGGCAGTTGCCCGTTAATTTGCAAAGGTTTATTTTTACACTATAATCCGACTTACCCGCCGACGTCTTATTAGCTTGGTGGAAACAAGTTTATCCGGGATTAGGTAAAAATAAAGAGAACCCATTATTTTGGCAGCCAATTAATGATCTTTGATCGTGCATTGATTTCAAAGATTCCGAAACATTCCATTCCTTCATGTGATGACCAACACAGGGAGTGTTGGCACAGAGGTTGCTAATTTTGCCATTTGACCCTCATTTTGTCAAAGGCGAAGATCATTGAGCCCCTACATATTTGGCGTAGGCCTGGCATAGTGGCACAGCGTTGGCAGTGTTTTGTTAACACCTTTTCCGTGATAAAGAAAATTGGATCTTGGAGTTTTCTTCGGCTGGGCTAGAATATTTGCGGTGAAACTTTTAGGTGTTTAATCCGGAATAGAGGTAAAACGTAGAAGAGCCAAAAATGGCGACGGAGAAGCACGAAAACATTACAAACCTTTCCGCTGATGGTATTCAAATGTTGCTTATTCAGCAACAAGCACAGATGGCAGCACAAATGAAACTGATTGAAAGTTTGGTGCTGTGATTCGACCTGCAGTAAACAAAGCAGCTAAATGAAACACGCAGGCTGTTTTACTTGCTCTTTTAGGAATACAGGCAATGAATTTCATTATGAGACTGATTCCGCATGCACTTTCAAGGCTTGGTTCAAAAGCTGGACCGACATGTTCCGGACGGTTTCCAACTGTCAAGATGATTCAATGAATATGCTTCTTTTCCTCCGCAAGCTCGTTACTAAGTAATATAAAATGTGCGTTGGGCACCTCCGGCCCAAAAGCCGATAACGACACTTTCAACGAAGCAGTGGCAACACTCAAAGAAACTTGTGGAGAGTCGACGGCTTGGTTTAGCAGTTACTACCAATGTCTAAAAATTGTTAAGCGTAATACAGACGAACATGGGGCGCAGGCAGACTTCGCTAACCGTGAATGCGAACGTTTCAAGTTACGCTGTTTGAAGAATGACCATTTTAAGTGTCTCATACTGTCAGTGCTTTAGTTGCCACGCTACGCCGAAATCCGCACTCGGCTCCTTGCTAAGTTTGATCAAGATCCAGTTATGATATTGAAACCTCTTGTAGGCAAATGCAAACAGTTGAGTACTTTGAGACACGACACCACTATGATTTAGCAGAGTCGCCCCGTCATTGCGGATACTGTTCATTGTGTGCAAAAAGTAAGAAAGGCTGGCTCGAACAAGCTGTTCAGCGGAACGTCAACAAGCCGTCTACACCTTGTTGGACATGTGGTGAATGGCATTTCGCATAATACTGTGCAGTTAAGCGTCCCATATGGGAAAAGTGCCATTAAAGCGGCCACAAGAAAGACGTTTGTCATCAGTCTCTGCCAAGAAACGTGAAGTTATCCAACTGAAGGAAGAACAACTGGAAGCATAACGTAGAATCTCTATCGGTGCTTGCTGCTTTTTATCGCGATAATAGAACAAGCCGCCGATTTATCCCTGTGCTTTTTAACGGAATCCCAACCAGGCCGCAGTTCGATAAGGTATCAGGTATAACGATCATCCCCAAGAACACGGAGAAGCACATCAAAAGGCCGGAGATGGTTGGTTCCAACTAAGTCTCACACAACGCATCCGGTGAAGTGATGTAGCTGTTCGGAGAAATAACTAGCAAAATTGCATTCAGCAGAGTAGAACAGGTCGGAACCTGCTACTTGCCTGACCGAGCAAAGTTGAACCTCCTTGGGATTGACTGGATGTAAAAGTTACAGCTGCTTGATGTTCCAATGCAACAGGTTTTTGATAGAGTCCAAACCGACCCAGTCCATGCATCATTTTCGATAGAAGGCATAACCAGCAAGCTAAAGCAAACGTTTGCTGCCTTGTTGGAAGATGGTCACCGTCACCGCACTAAATTCAAAGCAGTTGTGCCTTCGCGAAGGAAGCAAGCCAGTCTTCAGAGCGAACAGACCGATGCCATATGCAGCCATTGCAGTAGTTGCTCAGGAGCTGGACCGACTGCAGCGAGTCGGTGTCATCACAACAGTGAACTACCCTTCATGGGCTGCGCTGATCGCTGCTGTGACAAAGTCGAACGGTAAAGTGTGTGGCTTTGCCGAATTTCCGACTGGCCCGAATGCCGCACTGGACGACCATCAATACCCCTACGGACACCAGAGAATATGTCGCCCAAGCTGAATGCTGGGAAGTGTTTCGCCACGCCCGACTGGTCCCATGCCTAGTTCAAGGTCAAAGTCCATGTAAGCTAAAGCGAATTGCTGACCACGAACACTCATCGTGTCTTGTGCCAGTAAAACCGCCTCCAGTTTGGAGTAATAATACAGCAAGCTTCCAGCAGCTGATGGACACAATGCTCGCGGGAATACCTGGGCCCACGGCGTACCTAGATGATATCATTTTAATGGGTCAGACGACAAAGTAAAAATTTTCTACGCTGGCTGAAGGATTTGTACGCATACGGTCATACGGCTTCCGTATCCGTGAAGCCTAGTGCACGTTACTTACACCAACCATCAAGTTTCTTGGCTTCATTTACGCACAAATCGCCAGTCACTCTTTTAAAGAAAATATGAGAGCTATGCGAAATACTCCGTCCTGAGAAAGCTTAGGCAACTCAAACGCTAACGAATGTACTTTAAGAGCGTCCCTCAGGAGCTCTGCTCACAACTTGACCAGCCCACTCGTCAACCTGACCGGTCTATAATTATCAGGGTGCTTATCACCTTTCTTAAAAATGGGACAAACAATAACCTGCTTCCAGTCAGTGGGTAGAGAGCAACTGCATAGAGACTTCACAAAAAGTTGGGTACTCGGACAGCAACGTTCATTAGACAACGCATACAACAGTTTAGGATGAATGGCACCTCCACCAGCAGCTTTATTGGGATTTAATTCCCCCAGAAGCCGGAGCGCTTCAGTCTCCGTAATGGAAACCCTCTCTAATTGGTAACCTTCATGGAGTTTTGCCTAAAGGCTGGTATGCAATAGTTGCGACTACCGAACAGGTCCTCAGAGCAAATAATCTTTTTCGTAATCTATGAGAGCAACCGTGCCGTCAGGTCCAAACAACACTGGGATGCAAGTGTCCATGTTGCTTCGCCTTTTGCCATATGCGAAGTAGCCTTCCGGGTTCGATGAGGCTACACGGGCAAGCTCTACTTTGTGTTGTAGGCGAGCACCTCGTAGATGCGGCCTGCAGGCTTTTCGAGCCTCGCGATGTCACCTGAAGTTGCATCATGAAGGGGCATACAAGTAAGTACGCCAAAATCTGGCACGTCTGTTAAGTTGTTTGCGCACAACAGAATCAAGCCAAGGTGGATTTGCACTAGTTTTCTTCCTGCCAGAGAGTGGTACATGAGGGCGAGAGCTCGCTCAACTATGAGCTAAATCTGCCCTAGGCGGTTTGCATCTCGTCACTTTCCAAACTGACACAGGGCAATTTTGCGGCCCTGGATTTCATTGTCTGAAAGTTCGCGCGTTTGTTTGCAACTCGTGCTGGATGATCCTTAGTCTGACGACTAAAAGCACACTTAAATGAGGGACATACGTGGTCACTGGCACCGTGAGGTAGGCTGTATATAATAACCGTGACAAAATCAATGGATTTAGCGATGCCGAAGTCCAAGCGGGACGGGTTTCAACTTAGCACGAATCCAGTAGGTCGAGCGACAAACTGGCGCAGGAAAACATGCAGAGCCAGCTCAAGAAGCTCGGTCGCCAACCACCTTGTAACAGCGTCGCCGGACAAATTCTGCCCGTCAACGTTGGGAAATGAAAGTCCCCATCACTAAACACCTATTTGCTGAACTGCGCGGCTAAGTCAACGAGACACTCAACAACCCTGTCTTGTATTCTATAGACCAGCACAACTTTGTTGCGCGGAGGCGGTACGCAGGTTAACTGCGTGTGCCAGCCCCACCGTCTAGTGGTCAGAAATTATACGTCTTAAAGACAGTAAGTGCTGAGTTAGCGTACAAATACCTCCACCTCCGAGCCGATCATGGGCGCAGTCGCATCTCAGCAGTGCGTAGCCTGGCAAGCACACTTCACTGTCCGTGACGTCGGTGGACAACCACGTTTCATTGAATGCGAGCACCTCTAGACAGCAGTCGTCGACAAGCGCGCCGACTGCGCACAGCCTGTACCGCACGCCACGCACACTGCCGTAGATCCCCTGGAGGGCATTAGCACTGTGAGTCCGGGATCGTGCGCCACCAGCAACGGCTCTGGTAGAGCGGAAGGGGATCGCCGGCTCACCACCCAAAAACCTATTAAGCGTAGACCCCTTTCTCCTGCTTCCCGGCGGGTTTTAAGATCTCTCACAGCTTCCCGCAATTTCAGCCTATCCGCCAATGACAGGCCTGGGTGCACAATTACACCTGTGCCCTTGAGCTTAAAGGCGAAACGCAGAAGTGCTTGGCGCTCCTCCGGCGTGGAAAGTAGAAGGCGCAACGATCGAGGGCGAGACATGTCAGCTGGCAAGTTACTGAGTATGGTCAGTTTGCGCACAGTCACGCCGGGGAAGACGGGCGGCAGTGGTTTGATAGCGCATATCCTGAACCACTGAAGATCATCTAGCATATTGGCTTTTGGGAGAACCGCAGTTGACTCAGTGGCGTTTCGGAAAACAACACTGCAACCGGTATACGAGCCTCTGCGACGCGAAGTATTTATCAAGCACCGACGTCCATGGAGCGTTTGATAAATACTTCGCGTCGCAGAGGCTCGTATACCGGTTGCAGTGTTGTTTTCCGAAACGCCACTGAGTCAACTGCGGTTCTCCCAAAAGCCAATATGCTAGATGATCTTCAGTGGTTCAGGATATGCGCTATCAAACCACTGCCGCCCGTCTTCCCCGGCGTGACTGTGCGCAAACTGACCATACTCAGTAACTTGCCAGCTGACATGTCTCGCCCTCGATCGTTGCGCCTTCTACTTTCCACGCCGGAGGAGCGCCAAGCACTTCTGCGTTTCGCCTTTAAGCTCAAGGGCACAGGTGTAATTGTGCACCCAGGCCTGTCATTGGCGGATAGGCTGAAATTGCGGGAAGCTGTGAGAGATCTTAAAACCCGCCGGGAAGCAGGAGAAAGGGGTCTAGCTTAATAGGTTTTTGGGTGGTGAGCCGGCGGTCCCCTTCCGCTCTACCAGAGCCGTTGCTGGTGGCGCACGATCCCGGACTCACAGTGCTAATGCCCTCCAGGGGATCTACGGCAGTGTGCGTGGCGTGCGGTACAGGCTGTGCGCAGTCGGCGCGCTTGTCGACGACTGCTGTCTAGAGGTGCTCGCATTCAATGAAACGTGGTTGTCCACCGACGTCACGGACAGTGAAGTGTGCTTGCCAGGCTACGCACTGCTGAGATGTGACTGCGCCCCTGATCGGCTCGGAGGTGGAGTTAATTTGTACGTTAACTCAGCACTTACTGTCTTTAAGACGTATAATTTCTGACCACTAGACGGTGGGGCTGGCACACGCAGTTAACCTGCGTACCGCCTCCGCGCAACAAAGTTGTGCTGGTCTATAGAATACAAGACAGGGTTGTTGAGTGTCTCGTTGACTTAGCCGTGCAGTTCAGCAAATAGGTGTTTAGTGATGGGGACTTTCATTTCCCAACGTTGACGGGCAGAATTTGTCCGGCGACGCTGTTACAAGGTGGTTGGCGACCGAGCTTCTTGAGCTGGCTCTGCATGTTTTCCTGCGCCAGTTTGTCGCTCGACCTACTGGATTCGTGCTAAGTTGAAACCCGTCCCGCTTGGACTTCGGCATCGCTAAATCCATTGATTTTGTCACGGTTATTATATACAGCCTACCTCACGGTGCCAGTGACCACGTATGTCCCTCATTTAAGTGTGCTTTTAGTCGTCAGACTAAGGATCATCCAGCACGAGTTGCAAACAAACGCGCGAACTTTCAGACAATGAAATCCAGGGCCGCAAAATTGCCCTGTGTCAGTTTGGAAAGTGACGAGATGCAAACCGCCTAGGGCAGATTTAGCTCATAGTTGAGCGAGCTCTCGCCCTCATGTACCACTCTCTGGCAGGAAGAAAACTAGTGCAAATCCACCTTGGCTTGATTCTGTTGTGCGCAAACAACTTAACAGACGTGCCAGATTTTGGCGTACTTACTTGTATGCCCCTTCATGATGCAACTTCAGGTGACATCGCGAGGCTCGAAAAGCCTGCAGGCCGCATCTACGAGGTGCTCGCCTACAACACAAAGTAGAGCTTGCCCGTGTAGCCTCATCGAACCCGGAAGGCTACTTCGCATATGGCAAAAGGCGAAGCAACATGGACACTTGCATCCCAGTGTTGTTTGGACCTGACGGCACGGTTGCTCTCATAGATTACGAAAAAGATTATTTGCTCTGAGGACCTGTTCGGTAGTCGCAACTATTGCATACCAGCCTTTAGGCAAAACTCCATGAAGGTTACCAATTAGAGAGGGTTTCCATTACGGAGACTGAAGCGCTCCGGCTTCTGGGGGAATTAAATCCCAATAAAGCTGCTGGTGGAGGTGCCATTCATCCTAAACTGTTGTATGCGTTGTCTAATGAACGTTGCTGTCCGAGTACCCAACTTTTTGTGAAGTCTCTATGCAGTTGCTCTCTACCCACTGACTGGAAGCAGGTTATTGTTTGTCCCATTTTTAAGAAAGGTGATAAGCACCCTGATAATTATAGACCGGTCAGGTTGACGAGTGGGCTGGTCAAGTTGTGAGCAGAGCTCCTGAGGGACGCTCTTAAAGTACATTCGTTAGCGTTTGAGTTGCCTAAGCTTTCTCAGGACGGAGTATTTCGCATAGCTCTCATATTTTCTTTAAAAGAGTGACTGGCGATTTGTGCGTAAATGAAGCCAAGAAACTTGATGGTTGGTGTAAGTAACGTGCACTAGGCTTCACGGATACGGAAGCCGTATGACCGTATGCGTACAAATCCTTCAGCCAGCGTAGAAAATTTTTACTTTGTCGTCTGACCCATTAAAATGATATCATCTAGGTACGCCGTGGGCCCAGGTATTCCCGCGAGCATTGTGTCCATCAGCTGCTGGAAGCTTGCTGTATTATTACTCCAAAC
Source organism: Dicrocoelium dendriticum (assembly GCA_944474145.2). Lineage (NCBI taxonomy): Eukaryota > Metazoa > Platyhelminthes > Trematoda > Plagiorchiida > Dicrocoeliidae > Dicrocoelium > Dicrocoelium dendriticum. The sequence continues at coordinate 24,648 of CALYDF020001320.1, forward strand.
TGGAGGCGGTTTTACTGGCACAAGACACGATGAGTGTTCGTGGTCAGCAATTCGCTTTAGCTTACATGGACTTTGACCTTGAACTAGGCATGGGACCAGTCGGGCGTGGCGAAACACTTCCCAGCATTCAGCTTGGGCGACATATTCTCTGGTGTCCGTAGGGGTATTGATGGTCGTCCAGTGCGGCATTCGGGCCAGTCGGAAATTCGGCAAAGCCACACACTTTACCGTTCGACTTTGTCACAGCAGCGATCAGCGCAGCCCATGAAGGGTAGTTCACTGTTGTGATGACACCGACTCGCTGCAGTCGGTCCAGCTCCTGAGCAACTACTGCAATGGCTGCATATGGCATCGGTCTGTTCGCTCTGAAGACTGGCTTGCTTCCTTCGCGAAGGCACAACTGCTTTGAATTTAGTGCGGTGACGGTGACCATCTTCCAACAAGGCAGCAAACGTTTGCTTTAGCTTGCTGGTTATGCCTTCTATCGAAAATGATGCATGGACTGGGTCGGTTTGGACTCTATCAAAAACCTGTTGCATTGGAACATCAAGCAGCTGTAACTTTTACATCCAGTCAATCCCAAGGAGGTTCAACTTTGCTCGGTCAGGCAAGTAGCAGGTTCCGACCTGTTCTACTCTGCTGAATGCAATTTTGCTAGTTATTTCTCCGAACAGCTACATCACTTCACCGGATGCGTTGTGTGAGACTTAGTTGGAACCAACCATCTCCGGCCTTTTGATGTGCTTCTCCGTGTTCTTGGGGATGATCGTTATACCTGATACCTTATCGAACTGCGGCCTGGTTGGGATTCCGTTAAAAAGCACAGGGATAAATCGGCGGCTTGTTCTATTATCGCGATAAAAAGCAGCAAGCACCGATAGAGATTCTACGTTATGCTTCCAGTTGTTCTTCCTTCAGTTGGATAACTTCACGTTTCTTGGCAGAGACTGATGACAAACGTCTTTCTTGTGGCCGCTTTAATGGCACTTTTCCCATATGGGACGCTTAACTGCACAGTATTATGCGAAATGCCATTCACCACATGTCCAACAAGGTGTAGACGGCTTGTTGACGTTCCGCTGAACAGCTTGTTCGAGCCAGCCTTTCTTACTTTTTGCACACAATGAACAGTATCCGCAATGACGGGGCGACTCTGCTAAATCATAGTGGTGTCGTGTCTCAAAGTACTCAACTGTTTGCATTTGCCTACAAGAGGTTTCAATATCATAACTGGATCTTGATCAAACTTAGCAAGGAGCCGAGTGCGGATTTCGGCGTAGCGTGGCAACTAAAGCACTGACAGTATGAGACACTTAAAATGGTCATTCTTCAAACAGCGTAACTTGAAACGTTCGCATTCACGGTTAGCGAAGTCTGCCTGCGCCCCATGTTCGTCTGTATTACGCTTAACAATTTTTAGACATTGGTAGTAACTGCTAAACCAAGCCGTCGACTCTCCACAAGTTTCTTTGAGTGTTGCCACTGCTTCGTTGAAAGTGTCGTTATCGGCTTTTGGGCCGGAGGTGCCCAACGCACATTTTATATTACTTAGTAACGAGCTTGCGGAGGAAAAGAAGCATATTCATTGAATCATCTTGACAGTTGGAAACCGTCCGGAACATGTCGGTCCAGCTTTTGAACCAAGCCTTGAAAGTGCATGCGGAATCAGTCTCATAATGAAATTCATTGCCTGTATTCCTAAAAGAGCAAGTAAAACAGCCTGCGTGTTTCATTTAGCTGCTTTGTTTACTGCAGGTCGAATCACAGCACCAAACTTTCAATCAGTTTCATTTGTGCTGCCATCTGTGCTTGTTGCTGAATAAGCAACATTTGAATACCATCAGCGGAAAGGTTTGTAATGTTTTCGTGCTTCTCCGTCGCCATTTTTGGCTCTTCTACGTTTTACCTCTATTCCGGATTAAACAACTAAAAGTTTCACCGCAAATATTCTAGCCCAGCCGAAGAAAACTCCAAGATCCAATTTTCTTTATCACGGAAAAGGTGTTAACAAAACACTGCCAACGCTGTGCCACTATGCCAGGCCTACGCCAAATATGTAGGGGCTCAATGATCTTCGCCTTTGACAAAATGAGGGTCAAATGGCAAAATTAGCAACCTCTGTGCCAACACTCCCTGTGTTGGTCATCACATGAAGGAATGGAATGTTTCGGAATCTTTGAAATCAATGCACGATCAAAGATCATTAATTGGCTGCCAAAATAATGGGTTTTCTTTATTTTTACCTAATCCCGGATAAACTTGTTTCCACCAAGCTAATAAGACGTCGGCGGGTAAGTCGGATTATAGTGTAAAAATAAACCTTTGCAAATTAACGGGCAACTGCCACAAAAGAGACCATTCCTAACGTTTATCCAGTACCAACTTACTAGTCATCTGACCAACTGAATCGTCTATCGTGAACCAGGTTATGAAGTTATTCGCAAACATTAGGGATGGCACACACAGTTCGTCGGGTGGGTCAGTAACGCACCGTGAAGCAAAGGGGGCCAAGGACTGAAACTTGCGTAATGTCATTGAGAACACACTGGTGGAAGGACGGGCCTAAACCTACCGGCACGCACCTCTCCCATCCGATTATGAAAGCTGAAATCCATGGTAAGACTGGTCCAGAAATACCGTAGGACTTCAGCTGGTACAAAAGGCGCGAGTGTGGAACGGAGTCGAAAGCTTTGGAAACGTCTATAAACAGCACGCCCACTGCCTGCCCACAATCAACGGCATCGGCAAAGTCTGCACGAGCCGTTAAAGAGAAATTAGGGCGAGAATACCCTTTACGAAAGCCGACCTGAGTAAGATTAGGCAACTCAAACGCTAACGAATGTACTTCGAGAGCGTCCCTCAGGAGCTCTGCTCACAACTTGACCAGCCCACTCGTCAACCTGACCGGTCTATAATTATCAGGGTGCTTATCACCTTTCTTAAAAATGGGACAAACAATAACCTGCTTCCAGTCAGTGGGTAGAGAGCAACTGCATAGAGACTTCACAAAAAGTTGGGTACTCGGACAGCAACGTTCATTAGACAACGCATACAACAGTTTAGGATGAATGGCACCTCCACCAGCAGCTTTATTGGGATTTAATTCCCCCAGAAGCCGGAGCGCTTCAGTCTCCGTAATGGAAACCCTCTCTAATTGGTAACCTTCATGGAGTTTTGCCTAAAGGCTGGTATGCAATAGTTGCGACTACCGAACAGGTCCTCAGAGCAAATAATCTTTTTCGTAATCTATGAGAGCAACCGTGCCGTCAGGTCCAAACAACACTGGGATGCAAGTGTCCATGTTGCTTCGCCTTTTGCCATATGCGAAGTAGCCTTCCGGGTTCGATGAGGCTACACGGGCAAGCTCTACTTTGTGTTGTAGGCGAGCACCTCGTAGATGCGGCCTGCAGGCTTTTCGAGCCTCGCGATGTCACCTGAAGTTGCATCATGAAGGGGCATACAAGTAAGTACGCCAAAATCTGGCACGTCTGTTAAGTTGTTTGCGCACAACAGAATCAAGCCAAGGTGGATTTGCACTAGTTTTCTTCCTGCCAGAGAGTGGTACATGGGGGCGAGAGCTCGCTCAACTATGAGCTAAATCTGCCCTAGGCGGTTTGCATCTCGTCACTTTCCAAACTGACACAGGGCAATTTTGCGGCCCTGGATTTCATCGTCTGAAAGTTCGCGCGTTTGTTTGCAACTCGTGCTGGAGGATCCTTAGTCTGACGACTAAAGGCACACTTAAATGAGGGACATACGTGGTCACTGGCACCGTGAGGTAGGCTGTATATAATAACCGTGACAAAATCAATGGATTTAGCGATGCCGAAGTCCAAGCGGGACGGGTTTCAACTCAGCACGAATCCAGTAGGTCGAGCGACAAACTGGCGCAGGAAAACATGCAGAGCCAGCTCAAGAAGCTCGGTCGCCAACCACCTTGTAACAGCGTCGCCGGACAAATTCTGCCCGTCAACGTTGGGAAATGAAAGTCCCCATCACTAAACACCTATTTGCTGAACTGCACGGCTAAGTCAACGAGACACTCAACAACCCTGTCTTGTATTCTATAGACCAGCACAACTTTGTTGCGCGGAGGCGGTACGCAGGTTAACTGCGTGTGCCAGCCCCACCGTCTAGTGGTCAGAAATTATACGTCTTAAAGACAGTAAGTGCTGAGTTAGCGTACAAATACCTCCACCTCCGAGCCGATCATGGGCGCAGTCGCATCTCAGCAGTGCGTAGCCTGGCAAGCACACTTCACTGTCCGTGACGTCGGTGGACAACCACGTTTCATTGAATGCGAGCACCTCTAGACAGCAGTCGTCGACAAGCGCGCCGACTGCGCACAGCCTGTACCCGCACGCCACGCACACTGCCGTAGATCCCCTGGAGGGCATTAGCACTGTGAGTCCGGGATCGTGCGCCACCAGCAACGGCTCTGGTAGAGCGGAAGGGGACCGCCGGCTCACCACCCAAAAACCTATTAAGCTAGAACCCTTTCTCCTGCTTCCCGGCGGGTTTTAAGATCTCTCACAGCTTCCCGCAATTTCAGCCTATCCGCCAATGACAGGCCTGGGTGCACAATTACACCTGTGCCCTTGAGCTTAAAGGCGAAACGCAGAAGTGCTTGGCGCTCCTCCGGCGTGGAAAGTAGAAGGCGCAACGATCGAGGGCGAGACATGTCAGCTGGCAAGTTACTGAGTATGGTCAGTTTGCGCACAGTCACGCCGGGGAAGACGGGCGGCAGTGGTTTGATAGCGCATATCCTGAACCACTGAAGATCATCTAGCATATTGGCTTTTGGGAGAACCGCAGTTGACTCAGTGGCGTTTCGGAAAACAACACTGCAACCGGTATACGAGCCTCTGCGACGCGAAGTATTTATCAAACGCTCCATGGACGTCGGTGCTTTCAGTAAAGCGTCCGCTTTTATAGCCTCTACGGTCGTACATGATTCCAGCTGTAAAGAGTTAGTAGTGGTGATAGCTTTGGGGAGCGGGGTTAGGGCACCTGAAGGATCCTCACGTCTACCTTGGGTTTTGTCTCTTTTCAAGCCATCTTGTGCTCTCTTTCAAGAAGGGCAGAAGCTTGCTGCTCTCTTTGGCTAACAGCCGAAGCAAATATGTTATCTGAGGTTTCGTTACTAATAGAGTCGTTTCTAACAGGCAAACTGACATTTGACAGTGAACAAACAGACGCAAGGTCTGGCAACTTGCCAGCGTCTTCTACTGTCTCCTGACAGAGAAGACCTGAGCCTTTTAGGCCCTTTACAATCCATTCAACCTTCCTGTTTAACAAGGCAATCAGAGACAGCGAACTTTCCAGAGAAGCAGGACTGTTCGTTACTTGCGTGTAACGCGCAGTCCTGTGCATGCTACAGTCACTACAACGATAGAGTAAACTCTCACGACCGCATAGCAGAGCATACTGTCTACGATACAAGCCAGTACGAGCCTTATGGAACCAACGGTTACAGATATCGCATTGCATGCCACCGGACGAATTTGTAAACACTTCTAGACACCCCGCTTTGCCACACCCAACCACAGCGTCGCCAGGAAGACGACACAGCGAGTTTACGCAACACTTTATAACCGTCGCGGCGGTGAGGGTTCAGGAAAAGAATTAGATGTAGTAGCTAAGCAGCAAAGGTGTGAACCGGTTTACGGCGACAAGTATGCAATCGCCGAGAGCACCATGCGGCAAGACCAAGTCTGTAACGAGTGTATTGAACTGCACTCTCTAAGTCACAACGCCGAAGTGGCCGCCAAGGAAATAACAACAGGACCATTGTAAGAGAGCGGACACCCATACAAGGATAACTGCGGATCCACTGATCAGTTCAGCCACACGCAGCGATTCAAGTAAATCGGCATTTGACGAATGAAAACCAATGCTCAAAAGCCGAGGGTAGCTGGACAGCGTCCAGTGGTCAAACCATTTGATAATCCAAGGCCTCAGTGACAACATCGAAAGCAAGCCCAAGGTTACGCTCAGGAAATGTCACCAAAAGCAATTCTCTAGCGCTATTTAAGATGTGAAGATCAGCGAAGGACAGGTTTCGAGAAAGTGGGCACTTCTTAGCCGTTTTAAATCACACGGAGATGGACTAAGCAAGTAGTCTTCATCGTGTTGTCAAAAACCTGGTTTCAATACAAGGCAAATACAGTAACTCCGCCTTTGCCAAAGGAGCAACAGCATACTAATCGAGTAAAGAATACAAATATGCTCCTGAAGGGCCCATTGTGTGAGCGCTCCTCCCTACGGGCGCCTTTAGAAGTCAGCATTAACCGTGCGATAGGCATGGCTGATAGTCATAACACTCAGGTAGCGACGGAGTACATGCGACCTAATGCAGCATGCGGTAAGGGATTGGTGGTGTCTGAACTTGTAAGCAGATTGACTGCATATACTCGGGAAACGGTGCTAAAGAAATTTCAGTGCACGAAGAGGGTCGGTGTTGTGCCGGATGGACGGTACCGGGTGGTGTCGGAATCCGGGTCCGCTGTGTACCGCGTTTGCATCGACCAATGCAGTAACTGCATCTGTTCTTTTAATCGTCATTAGCGTATACATTACGGTAACATATGGCACGTAGCAGCGGAGGAGAAGTGGAATTCCCACGAGCGTCTGCAAAGATGTTGAGGGTTGATTGATCCAGCGGTACAACCTGAAACGGCGGAGAACTCGGATAGCGGTCAAGCTGTAGCGGTCTCCGCAGTTGGACATGCACACAGCGTTATAGACAGGCGCATAAATGTTAGCAGATTGCAAGCGTTGCTGGCGGAACTCAACGTGGACACCCAACGTCGGCTCAGATGGATTCCTGAAAGCGCTGGATATGTTGCGTGCTTCCGGGTATGTTATCCGCTAAGTTGGATTACAACATTCGCTGCGACACGTCGAATTGCTTAGAAGGTATACCGCTGTGCACTAGAGACGTAGCACGTTAAAGGGGAATTGGGCGTGTGGATGAGGTGCGAATTATTGCGGCGGGCTCCAATGAAATATCAGAAAAGTTTGAAGAGCGCTATAGGAGGAATGGCTGACAAGAATCTATCCCAGCCCCGTCAATTTCCGATACCGTGGTCCATGTGGAGGCCCCCGGGCATCGCAAACGTGCTCGCAAGTAACCTTTGATTCATCGTGTGGTAAAACCACTTCCCGGTACCAGCGCAATATGAGGTACGCAAGTTCGTCGGCTGCCGACGACTACGACGGCGAGGGACAGAACGCAGAACCAACATGGTATGCATAAGAGTGTGTGGCCAGATTCCAATAGCGGTTTGTGAATTACGTTTGTGGGAGGAGGACTTTAGAAAGCGCGGTAGCGCTGTTTCCCGGGTGATGTGTGACTGATGTTCAAGGTGGTTCCATCAAAATTGCGCACCATATCATGCTCAGGATACATATGAATGGGTTTTCTGCAGAAGGTAAGTTCCGCTTATTCCATATAATGACGAAACGCATTGCAGGTGACCAGGAAACTACAGCATGGGCGTTTGCAAAGGAAAGCCAATAGAAGAATTGAACGCGATACATTGTATTTTTCATGTGCAACAAATTTTCTCTGTTACCTGTGTTTATGCAAGCAACTATTTCTCGTCTATTTGCTAATTTTTGCTTTCCCTTGCGTATAGGGCTTAAGGCAGCAGCTGCAGCAGCATGTGCGTTTATGCTAGCGAAAACGCCACGCTTTTCGCAACTTTACCCGCTTGCGCTTCATTTGCTGTACAACTGCAAGCGGGATCTGAATATCCACCTTAAATCTTTTAGACCGTGGACCTGCTCCCACGCACAGTACACAAGGAACGCCGTCAGCCAATTTATTAACATCGGAATACAAGCGCATGTCTGCACACGGAAACTCAATTGTCTAGGCTTGCTGACAACTCAGCTTCTGTCAGCCTAAAGCTTAACGCCATGCTACACAGGGCAGACTAAACAAGGCCATCCTAACTAAGTGGTAAACAGGCGTCCGTGGCAAGCGCCCAAATCAACGCAACCTGTACAATGTGATCTGTCGTTCAAGAGAGCTAGCATGATAATCCTTACCTAGTACTCGCCTACGCACATCATTGTTTCAAACACGCCGATGCCATCTGACGGTAATACTGATACGCAGGCAACGATATCAAAGACATGAAGACCCCTCAGGTTTTCAGACCGGAGAATCGTAGTTTCACTACCATACAGCAGAACTACACTCATTGTGGCCTAGTATACACGGCCTTTCAGGCGGAGGGAAACCCCTCGTGGCGCCGAAGACGCCGCAGGTACAAGAAAGCAGTCCTGGCCTACGTGAATCGAAATGAGTTTCCTTGCGCCATCAGTTCTAATTCAGCAGCCAAGGTAAGTGAATCCGTCAACAACCTCGAGGTTCCAGTTAGAAAGGGTCAAGGGATCTTGAAGTGGCTGGTGGTCCTGCAGCAACACTGTACTTTGAAGTTGCGAAGAGCATACCGAATAATTGGACCACTCTAGACAGACAGTTCAGGGCATATAGCGCCGTCGCGACAGCTTCGAATAGCAAGACAATGAACAATGAACAATGAATTTATACGGGTTAAGAAGCGTTGCTTTACAAGCCCCGCTGGATGGTTGGTGGGGATATCAACATCACAATTATGATGAAAATGATGGTAAAATAGTTAATACTTTAAATACGAAAATAAGGACTTATCGTTTGCTTCGCTGCAGTCCTGCGATCCACGTAGATTCACAAGACCCACATTTAACAACAAATAATTCCAGGGTAAATTTTAGGTGTAGGATGGAGGCATAGTGTTAAGTAACAAAGTGTAAGTGGATAAGTGCATCGTCCAACCGTCTTTTAAATATTGTTAGTGTCGGTGCAGAGACGACCGATTCTGGGAGAGCATTCCACGGGTGACAGACACGGATGGAAAAGAAATTTCTGCGGCACTCCAGACGACTGTATTGTTCTGCGAGTTTTAATGAGTGGCCCCTCAGGTTTGTATTGCTGCTGAGTTTCAGTAAATGGCGGCACACATGATGTGGGTCTCGCAGAATCAAGTATGTCATAAACAGGTCGCCTCGTAGCCTGCGATAGCTTCCACTGAACAATCCTAGCCGTCGCAGCCCCTCCTGGTAGGACCGATTGCGCATTCCAATTACGTTCTTAGATGCCCGGCGTTGTGGCTGCTCCAGTGCATTAAGGTCGTGTTTCAGCCATGGATGCCAGGCTTGAGTTGGATATTCGATATGGGGGCGAACATACCCACTGAGCATTTGTCGAAATATGGAGCTGTTTATTTGTCCAAACGCCCGCCTCAACAGCCCAACGTGTTGGTTCCCGGTCTTCGAGGCCTTTTCGGATTGGCTGGAGCAACCCAAGGCATCTGGAACCAGGACACCCAAGTCACGTTCGAGAGTTGATTGTTGCAGTACATCCGTTCCGAGTCGGTATGAGTAGCTGCTTTGATGTCGGATGGAAAGCACCTTGCATTTACTGACGTCGAAATGCAATAAGTTTTGTGTCGACCATTGATACACTGTATCTAAGTCACTTTGGAGCACATGATGGTCGGCGTTTGCCTGGGTCCTGCGCCAGATCTTGATATCGTCAGCAAACATTAGGAAGTTTGAAGCGATTCCCTGTGCAAGGTCATTAATAAACACCAAAAACGAACGCGGACCTAGAACCGAGCCTTGCGGCACACCACACTCGACTTGTATGGGGTCCGATAAAGAGCTCCGAACTCTGACCACAAATAGCCGTTGACGTAGAAAGTTGGCGATCCAGCTTAAGCGAGGGTCTCCGATCCCGTAATGCTGCAGCTTGGATAGTAGTATCCGATGGTCTAGGCGATCGAAAGCCTTGGAAAAATCCAGGTAGATCACATCAACACAATCTCCAGCGTCGGCTGTCTCGGTCCAACTACTGCGTGCAATTAGTAAATTAGTTGTACATGACCGCTGTCGACGGAAACCGTGCTGTTCAGGAGTGATGAGGTTGCAATTTTCCAGATAGCACACCGGTGCATCGGCAACTATGGATTCCATGACCTTAAAGAGTATAGGAAGAAGGGTTACTGGGCGGTAGTTGGAGGGATCAGATCTGCTTCCACCTTTGTGAATCGGGCTTATCATTCCAAGCTTCCACATGGCGGGAACTTGGTTCTGGTCTAAGCAGTACTGGAAAAACTGAGCTAAATGTCCTGCTAGTTGATTTGCTGCTGCTCCCAATGCCTCAGGACAAATGGCGTCGACACCCGGCGAGCTGTGTTTGCGTAGAGAAGTCAGCTTTTGCAATACAGCCTCTGCGGTAAAATTGATGTGGGTTAGTCCTGGTGAGCAGAATACAAAGCTTGGTAGATCGCTTGGTGGTAAGACCCTTTGAAACGTGGGGGCGTATTGCATCTGCAGCGTGTTTGCAGCTTCCATAGACGTTCTTGTTGGGCCATCAACCGTCTTGAGTGGAGGAAATCCTTGCCTCACGTTTCGTAGGCCATTAACGTGCTTGTACAGTAATTCGTGGTTAGCACTGAAGGCTTTTGCGATATTCTGCTGATAGGCGGCTTTGTCTTCTCTTAACAGTTGAGTGCAGTGGTTACGTTGGGCTACGTAGTTGTCCCAAGTTTCTGGTGCTGGAGCTTCTCTGTACACTCGCTATGCTGCGTTGCGTACTGTCATCCATTTTCGGGTTCTGCTCCTAACGAAAGAAACGGATTTGCACTTATTGCAAGCTTTTATCTCTGAAGCCTGTGCAATCAGCTGAATGAATGTGTTGACGAACCCGAGCCAGGCGACTTCCGGGGGTTCTTCTTCGAGGAAGATGATATTATCCGCATCATGCAGATCAAATAACATTTTACCACGCAGAAGCTCTACGCCTACTCCTGAGATTCCGAAAGGGGCACTGCATGCTAAAGTCCACGAATCAATAAAACAAAGCCGCGGAAGTCTGACAAATCTGGCGAACGCCACTGGTGGTCTGAAAGTTATCCGACAGGTTACTGTAGTCTCTGAAAAGAAGTGTTGTGCTCGAGGACGAAGGACGTAGGTTGTTCACATGTTTCGTCCGAACACCTTTCCGCGCAAGCAGTGCGAGCCTAATCGATCGACGGACTGAATGGAACGCACTTTTGAAATATAGGAGCACAGCTATTATCGGTCTGCGGCCAGAGTGGCGCCGCACTAGCACCTACCGCAGAGTTACCCTATGGTATATACAGCCACGTCCTGGGCGGAAACATGCCGGCTTTTCCCTAATCCGAGATTCCCGTTCCACAGTGAGACGACGAAAGATAATCGAGGCAAGTACTTTTGTCACAACTGGCGTTAGGCTAACACCCCTGTGGTTAGACCAATATGTGAGACTGCCTTTCTTGTCTACTTCCACTATAATGGAATCACCGCAGTCAGCCGGGACAATTCTCCTTCCATACACGTTTGCATAAGGTCAGTGCTTTGTAGAGGACCACACCTCCATTCTTATATAGTGCGAGTGTGTGGGCATCCGCGCCAGGGGCAAGTAAAACATTCATAGCTGTGATCGCGCTTCGGACCTCGGTCTCTGACGTAAGCACTAAACTAACGGTCCATGGCTCATCCTCCCTCCCTTGAGTAGGAAGAGTTCCGGCGGCAGGGGGCCAGCTAAACTGAGCTTAAAAGTTTTTGCCTGAGGTGAAATACTACGCTGCTTATTGGTTATCAGTGGACCCTCGATGTTTCTGCTAGTCTCACGGACGCACGGTTTCCTGGGACCAGTGGTGCGGATCAGCTAAAAGGGATAGCGGTATTTGCCCATCGCACCTACCTACATTTCTTGAGCCTTACTGCTCCACTAGGCTACCTTGTCAACCCGTAGACTCTGCTTTAGTTTGCGCCTAATAGTTTGTCTGGTGTCATTGTGCTGTTGAAGTTGAACAAGACCGCGGAACCAGAAGATCTTCATCCCGTCTTCTTTAAAGTCGGGGGCTGTGCTTCTGTTGATGAGTTACACTAGTATTTAGTGAAACTGTGGGCGCATGCAACTGTCCAAACCGACTGGAGCCGCTCTGTTATTGTTCTCATCTTGGAAGGTGTCTCGCGCTCGGAACGCGGCAAAGATAAACGAATCAGTCTGCACCCCATGGCCTGCAAATTGCTTTCCTCCGTAAGCATTAGCAGACTGACTGGCGCTCACTAAAGCCAGATTGGTGAGGAGCAAGCCGAGTTTTGTCTGGGTCTTGGCCGCGTCGACTAATTTACAATTTGCATCAATTGTTTGAGCATCACCACACATATTGGCAGCCCACCGTTACCATGTACCTCGACGTCAAAATTGCCATCGATTCGGTTGATCGAAGTGTTCTTTGGGACTGTCTACTCAGGAAAGATGTGCCATAGAAATATGTAAATATTATCCGAGCATTCTAAGCGCTTAGCGTGGGCAGTGTGAGGGCTTACGTTAAGTTGTCGCCGCCCTTCAATATCTCCGGCGGTGTAAGACAGGAATGCCCGTTTGCCCCTTTCCACTATAACTTCGCTATTGACCAAATCGTTAAGGCTGCATTTACCCGACACTACTTAGAATGTGTGGAGCTACTCCCAGGTGAACGACTTATTGAATTTGAGTATGCAGACGACATTGCCATCATCTGTGACAATTCTCAGACCTGCCAAGCTGAACGGGACAGATAAGCACTGGCTGTCATCCGCTTAGGGCTCTGCTTTGCACCATCGAAGTGCAAAGCTTTCCTTCAAGCTCAGCAGGATTCGCCCGCGCTGAGCCTTGGTGGGGATCAGCTAGAAGTCGTTCAGAAATTCATCTACCGGGGCTTTTGTATCAGCACCCTTGGCCTCAAAGACGAGATCACAAAACGTATATTGGAAACTCGGTGATCTTTTCACTCTTCGCCACCTATGGCGGTGGCGCGACATCACTCTTGCCCTGAAGTGTAGAGTGTACAATGCAGCAGTAGATTGGACCTTACTGTACGGTTAGGAAAGCTGGCCCCGTAGGGCATTTGACATAACTAGGCTAGTTAGGTTCGACCATCCGTGTCTTCGCAGTTTGGCTCAGATTTGGTGGAAACATGGCGTGAGCAACCAGCGTGTTCGACGCGTTGTTTATGGCACAGGAAAAGGAGCTGAACCGCACAGCACCGTTATTTCAAGCACCAGGCTCCGATGGCTCGACCACGTTTTGCGCATGCCAGCCCACCGAATCCCCGACATACGTTGTTTGCTCACCGTGAAGGTGGATGTAATCAGAGGAGAGGTTGCTAATCGACGACCTGGTCGAAAAAACGCCCTCACTTAGGGGCTGGCCCCGGTTGGAGCTTTTTGACTCCCTGGTTGGGGACCGAAGGACGATGAACACGTTAGGTTAGAAACAAATGCTGACCTCTCTAGGAACCGACCACAGTGGCGTTCCTGCTGTGAGTTTCTTTGTCCCTCCTCACCTCTCTTAGCCCCCCTATTTTACCAGGAGCTCCTTCTGTAACATAATACAATGTTACATCATAATTTTTCTTGTGGTCTAATAGTCGGCTGCTAGCTTCCCTCGACGATGCGCATCTGTTGCTGTCAGCTCAGCTGGCATGCAGCTGTTGTATGTAGTTTCTTATTATCTTATGTATTTGGGCACAGTAGCTGAGGGCTTTACACCTCTAGCCAACGTGTAGAATGATGAGGGTGATTGTGCTGAGAACCAACCGGGAGGTTCCTTCAGGATTAAACGAGGTACACCAAACTCTCGGATATCCAGTGACTTGTGCGGTTACGATTGTTACTGCCACCAACATATGCTCCTGTGTCGCGCATGGCTACAGAGATCCTATCCCACTGAATCTAAGAAACACTAGGACAAGTAAGCGAAGTTTGGTACTCAGTACGTCTCGATAAGATTGCCTGACCGCGGGCTAGGACAATTTCACATTTGCCAATCGGGGTGGGCGCTTGGTACTCCTCTCGGTAAAGTTCATGGAGAAAGGACAAGGTACTAAGGCCTGAGTACAGTGTACGCAGGTATTGCAGTACGAAGGGCCATCCAGAATGGAAGCACGCTCCCTTTAACTTCTGAAAAATTGGTCACCTTCGGCCATCTACAGGAGGACGCCAAATGGTACCACTGCCCCCACTGTGCCCGTCCGAAAGTAGGATCAACGACGCACGGTGTCGTTGAATTAATTGCGCCAGGTTTGTCCTCCTTGTTGGTTGCACACCTCCGGAGACGCTGCTGCATCAACCACTTGTGAAACCGTAGTGGGAATCATTCGAAGCTCCATGGCTGCCGGTGCCCGTTCATTGGATTCCGGTTAACAGCCTTTTGCGTTCTACTCTGTCAGTCGATGCATTTTGATTGAAATGCTTGTGTTTAAAGATGTTCTCATGAAATAGATGGACACCATCCCATGCCTTTGGCTAATCATGTTACCCGCAATGCAACAGTGCGCATTTAATTAAGCGCCCATTGGGAGTCTGTAACCGAATACTAAATTGCTAAGTGTTTTGTTCGGTGGGACGCCATACAGTGGCGCAATTCTTACCATGGTGTCAGCACTCGTTTGCTGGAGTACAGCGTTCTGCTGAGGTGAATCGAAAAGCAGTGATGTTATTCACTGGCGATTCATATCCACCACATCGCGGTGTTACATATATGTGGGTTTTATAACGTCAACACTTGCCAGGCAATGACCTCCCACATCATACAACACTGCCACCGAGCACTTCGCTGGAACGGGATCGTGGATGGTGGGGCGTTGTATCCACGAAAAGGCGGAGTTCACATTGATCAAGCTTCCATAGATGATGGATCTTTAGACACGAGAAGTCAGGGTTCGCCGAGGTGAGAACCGGGTCGAGAACGCATGGTGTCTGACCATGGACCATCCGTGTTGTCGTCAAGACATGCTGTGTCAGGTTGTACTCATGAACGGTATACCTTTCAAGATTAATAGCTTATAGGTAGCATTTGGAGCGTTAGATGACTGCACCTACCGTTAGATGCAGGTTGCGAGGACATCTACCGACCTGATAACTTAGAAGTTCATCCCAACAAACCGAAAGTGCTTACAAACTGGTATGCATTAATGCGCTTTTATGCATTCCGAGGTCCACATTAACCATTTTTCTGGTAATGCACCTTATTATGAGACTGACCAAATTCGGTAGAACAGCACGCAGTGCGGGTAGTCGCCTGTGGTCATGCACCAATGCACACGTGCGTGCGATCAACTAATTAGATACCTCACTATCTAAAATCGGAAGCGTACCCGTAAAGGAAAACGATACCCCCGCAACCGGTATTGAAGCAGCTGCACTTAACCGTCACTTTCCAGCATACCCCAAGGTCCCTGGCTCATAACATGATGACTGTATGAATGCTGCGCCACTACTTGTCAGCCACCACGGAAATTTTGCCGCCGCTATCTACTCCGTTGTAACCTCGGTAAGTCTATGGGCTGTGCACAGGTGGCTTTTAGAACTGTTGTATATCCGTGCTGCCCGAATGACTGATCCGCTACTACCGGTCTCCTTCCAAGTAACGTGTGCCGCCGCAACCTACTCCGTTGTACCTCCGAGAAGTATATTCCATGTGCAAATGCGGCTTTTAGAACACCTGTCTGTCCGTGAGGCTCACATCGTTTGTCTCCACGCAACCTTTGCCGTCGTGGGTTTTCCCACTCTTTACCAATAAAGCCTACTCAACCCGACCCTAACGTTTTCTCCTCTCGCTTTCTGTTTTCAATCCTTTTTTAATCGGACGTCCGGATTTACTACCTTGCCGTGATCTTGATTCACCTGCCTAGTCTATTTCCCTCAGTCTGCTACTATGCTACTGAGACTTACGCGGTATACGCCCCGTAGTCTAAACATGATGTTCTCTTAAATCTAGAGCCTGTTAGGCTTGCCCACCATTTACTGCTGTCACCTTTCTTACCTTTACTACATGTCCTTATCCAAAAGCGCCGACTAATCTAGTCTCGCCAGATCAGCCAATTGTCCTCCAGTCTTACTCAGAGTTATCCCACGTTACAAACCTTGGTTCGGCGGACTCAACGTCTTGCTTACATTATCTGGAAAGCCTCGTGGGCTCCCGCATTTCTTATCAGTAAACCTTTCTCATACCGACCCTAATCTTTTCTTATCTCGCTTTCTGTTTTCATTCCCCTTTTTCAATCGGACGGCCAGGTTTACTGCCCTGCCGTGATCCTGTCTCACTGGACTAGTCTGTCTCTCTCTGACTGCTCCCATGCTACCGAGCATTAAACGGTATAGGCTCCGCAGAGTTAACTCTATTACCCCTACTCTGAAGGACTGCTAGACTTGTACCCTCATTATTGTTATAGCCTCTTTCTTATCTGTATTGTACGACCTAGTCCCAAAGCGCCGATTAATCCAATACCGCTTAATCTGCCTCGTATTCACTGAATTCATTTGGACTTCTGAGACATCACTTCTCTTGGTTCGGCTGACCTAATGGTTATGTTTACACTACTTGGTGAGCCTCGTGGGCTTTCATACTCTTTACCAATAAACCCTTCTCACCCCGACCCTGACGTTTTCTCCTCTCGCTTTCTGTTTTCAATCCTTTTTTGATCGGACGTCCGGTTTTACTGCATTGCCGTGATCTTGGCTCACCTGCCTAGTCTGTTTCCCTCAGTCTGCTACTATGCTACTGAGACTTACGCGGTATACGCCCCGTAGTCTAAACATGATGTTCTCTTAAATCTAGAGCCTGCTAGACTTGTCCACTGTTTACCGCTTGCTTTTTGCTTACCTTTACTACATGTCCTTATCCAAACGCGCCGGCTAATCAAGTCCTATCCGCTCGGCCTCATGGTCTCCAGATTTATTTAGACTTCTGAGACATCACCTCGCTTGGCCAGCTTGACTTCATTATCGCTTTACATTACCCGAAGAGCATCGTGGGCTTCTCCCACCGTTCTTCAATTAACCTTTCTCATCCTGTCGCTAACCTATATTTTATCGCGCTCTGTTTTCAATTCTTTTTCAACTGGCCGTGTTGTGATCTAGTCCGCCGATCAGTTTCCTTCTCTCTGACCGCTCCTATGCTACCAAGACTTAAGCGGTATACGCTCTACGGGCTCAACGCTCTTGTTCTGCTACATCGTGAGGATACTAGACTCGTTAACTTTTGTTACACCCATTTTTCCTGCGTTTATTTTGCGTGCTGTTCCTACGCGCTGACTAACTCAGTCTCGCCAGACTGGCCACTATTTTTCAGATTTCGCTCCACATTCAACGTTACAGATCGTAGGGTGTTAGATTAGTTCCCTCGTTGGTGTTATAGAACTTCTCTTACCTTCTTTATAAGCCTAGTCCCAAAGCGCCGATTAATTAACCCCGCTTATTTGGCCCCATACTCAATGAATACATTTGGACTTCTGAGGCGTCACTTTTGTTGGTTCGGCTGACCTATTGGTTATGTAAACACTACGTGGAGAGGCTTGTTGGCCTTTCCACGCTTTACCAATGATCGCTTCTCATCTAGACCCTAACCTTTTCTATCGCTTTCTGTGTGCATTCATTTTTCCCTCGGACGGCCGGCTTTACTGCCCTGTCGTTATCCTGTCTCACCTGACCCGTCTGTCTCTTTCTGTCTGCTTTTATTTTCCTATTATCCATGACCTTTTCTCGTATTGCGCTCTATCTTTATTCCCACGGCTTACACTCATTATGTCTATCCAAGCTATTCTCTTGCGCATGGTCTTCTTCGCTCAGAGCTCGCTCCTGATTATTGGCGGCACTCGGATCATTGCCAAGTGTTTCTTGACTAATACTTCCATTAATATGCTGAATTTACCACTTCTCCTATTCCTGTGCTCTTTACCTTATGCTCGCATTTGTCTATTATTGAGACCGTACGTGTCATAACGACTCCCACTGCATGGCAGCTTTGGCCCCCTTTGACCATTTTCCTGGATTCTGACGGCTTTTGAACTGTGGAATCACAAGTACTTTAGCGTAATTACTCTTACGAACTACACTTCGCACTGCCGCCCGCTTTCACTCGCTCCTAGCCGATTCCTTGAAATTCCTTTTCCTCTTGAAACGTTGCTCTTCCTATCTTGCTCCCGCATTCGGTCTCAACCTAGTTTTACCTAAGATGTCTCTCGCATTCGGGCTTCTGCCATCATCATCGGTTTACCTGTTTCTCTCCAACCATCGCATCATTCGCTTAATTTTTGCTAAAACGCTTTGTTATATCGGTCTTTGACCCTGCGCGTGCAGAACATTCTTCCCAATTAGTAGCTGTAGTCTGAGTCACACCAACGACGTAATGTATAGAACGCGCATGCAAATCATGTATACTAAACAAAATTACATAACTTTTAATATATCATAGGCACCGGTGAGCGCCACCAGTCTGTGTTAGTGCTTTTTGATTCATTGCTGTCCCTGTTTGGCCACCTCTTGTCCGTTGCCCGTTTCTCTCGATATTCGCACAGTTACATTTGCCAAAACAAGTTTTATCCACTGGGACTAGTCGACCCATCCTCAAACGCTTGATCCTTTCACCGGGAAATGAGAAAACCCACACACTGGTCCAAATGGAGCTCTTTTCGCCATTTTGGAGACGCTAACTTCACGGGGTCTAAACAAATGGGTTTAGCTCGCTTCTTACTCACAGAGAACAATTCACTCACCTGGAATAATATATTTGCATAGAGCCCCCGTTCCACAACCGAAGACAAACCACTGGCGTGATTACCTTCACTGCCTCAAACATTCCTATCCCCCAGTCACCTGGAGCTACTCTGATGTCATTTCACGGACAGCGTTGCACACGTATACGTGGCTTTTTCGGTGGCCTTCCATGGAATGTTTACTTGGCTATGGAAACAGTTACACTTACTTACATTTGAATGAATCCCGAATCCACTTTGCGGAGAATGGCGTTTTTACCACAAGAAACAACTTCACTCACCGACCCCATGACAAGTCCAGCGTGGATAGCTGGACACGGTTTGCGAGCAGAACAAGAATATAATAGAAAAGCCGGTCTCTATTAACAATGTGTTTAAGCACCTGCATCATTATCATTCGACCCTTCGAATCTTGCATCACTGACCGGCTTCAACGACTGCTGCCGTATCAATACTAAGCCATTCGGCCAACGAACTAAAAATTTTGGCTGTCAATCGACTGCGAGTAATGGAGTGCAAAATCGGTCTATACGATGCATAGCCGACTTGCACTACTGTTCAACGGAAGCTACGGCAGTGTTCCAGGACGTGATGGGTTTTCGCCTGGCAAGCCTTCTCCCTATAAAAAGCCACAAATGTCCGCTTAACAACACTGCAAAGTGGCGGATGTGACTCGCCACAAAATAAAGTCACAGCTAAGCATTTGACACTGACGCAGTCCTCAGCCTTCTACATCCAATCTGTGCAACTAATTCTACTATGAAGAATGCTTTGTTGGAGCACAGATCACCCCTATCTCGTAATGGTTGTCGGTTGCAACAAAACCTTGTTTAGGCTCCTGTGCTCAAGGAGCACTACGTGATGAAATTATCCCCAACCTGTGTTTTGACGGATTTTTGTGCGCCACTGCGCCATAATGTCCCTTGGTCTGACTATCACCTGACAATATGCCAAGTCATATGGACTACATCTTTTCATTCATACCTTTCATTAAAACGAAATGTTTTACCATTCCAATAAAGCTATGCTTGTA
>CALYDF020001321.1:0-27527 GCA_944474145.2 Dicrocoelium dendriticum
GAACGTGGTATTGTACATATCTGTTCCGCATGTTGCATTAAAAGAACCGCATCTATAATGTAATGTTTTATAAGCTCTTCTCGCATAGTATGCGGTTTTTGTTTTTAGCGTTTCGAAGAGCGATGCGTTACGAAGCAACAAAAGCAGCTTCCTTTTGCTGAAATAAGGAGCCCGATGCATACAGGCGCAAAGGTTTCAGCGCAACTACAAATTTGAAGAATGTCATATCTGTCCATACAAACGGAGAATGACTTCGTTCAAAGGAGTTTCGTTCTCTCCATCATGAGCACTTTGCTGCGCAAAATATATTGCGGTTTCTCAAAACCTGTATCGACAAAATTAGTGAAGGCCCAAGCAGCCAATCTTCTTTCTAGGACCACTTACATCCAGAGGATGTTCCCTGCATGTTTCCTGCCATATATATATATATATCTATATTTATATATTTATATGCTCCATGCTGAGGCTGATGTTGCATTCTTGATGTTTCTTCAATGCAGTTGGGCTAAACCAACTTACACTTAAATTAGGTCTTTATAAGCTGGATAAATTTCATTCCAGTTTATTTGGTTTGCTCTGACTACTTGAATAATCTTCTATTAACTGGCCACGTTGTTTACGCTAATTGCGCTTATCTTCGGTAACTTTGTTGCATTTGTACCA
The DNA here is from genome assembly GCA_944474145.2 of Dicrocoelium dendriticum. NCBI lineage: Eukaryota > Metazoa > Platyhelminthes > Trematoda > Plagiorchiida > Dicrocoeliidae > Dicrocoelium > Dicrocoelium dendriticum. The sequence goes on from CALYDF020001321.1 coordinate 664, forward strand.
TGTTTAAGTAACTCGTGAACATTTCTTACTTATCGTGGATTCCTTGCTAACCAACTTACTTCATATGCTAATTTAGCGAAGACTTATGCCACCGTATCTGTATGCATTACTGAATTCATTGTATTTCATCTTGTCGTTTCAAGTGAAAGGCTATTGCTTGATATCCCCGATGTGGCTGCGCTTGATGTGCATGTTGACAAGGTGCCTACCTGTCTATTACCCACTACCTCGTCCATACTGGCTCCAGGAGATAGTTGGTCGTTGCTGGAGGGGACAGTGTGCACGGTCCTTGTGGCCATTTCAGGATCAAAGTGTGGTTCCATGCACTCAGTGTGGAGCGGACTACGGTCCAGCCACCGCCTTACGTGCGCTTGATTCCCCAAATACAGCATGCTTGTGTTTGCCTGTGAAGGAGTGTGGGCCGGCTCCGTTGATGAAACGTGGCTCCCATCCACATGCCTCCCGGTCTTATTCCTTCGGGTTTACACTGGATATGGGGTGTGTGGTTGGAGCTGTGGGTGGTGCAGCGCAAACCACCCATGGTCCCTCTGTAGGCGCAGGCGTCCTGTGGCTGGCCACACTCATTTTCAACCATTCCTCTTCTACGAATCCGTCCAATTCCACATCTTCAGTGTCTATGTGTAACAGTTGGGCGATAGCGGCATCAGGCAACCCCGGATCCCTTTCGTCATCATCTCAGTCAGTCTCGTTGTTGTTGCTTGGCTGTTCATTGATGATTCCGACCTTCGTGAAAGCTCGTACGACAGTTGAGACCAATAACTTGGGCCCAGACATCGACGATCCATTGGCAGATAGTGGCGTAGCTACCACGGCGTTGCCTCCCTGTCTTACTAAATGTGTGCTCACCTTCTGTCATCCAATGTTCCCACGCGGCTCGCAATTTAACTTCGAATGCCCTGTTGACACCAATATCTAGTGGTTGGAGTTTTTTGGTTAATCCTCCCGAAATGCTGGCAAACTCCGAATTCGTTTTTCCAACTTGGCGTTTGACCGTTTCGGTGAGATGGGTGCACATGGAGTCGTAGATCAATAAGGACAAACAATGTGGAGGGTCATTTTGAAGTACACCGTGTGTGGATGGATTGCGACGCGCAATCTCAATATTGACCGCGATTCCCATTGAAGTGAACCTTGGTCTTTCGATCACGAGGACCGCAGATGATGCAAATAGAAATTGGGTGTTGTCCGCCCGATAACACTGCACTACTATGACACGTTTCGATCTTATTACATCTCATCAGATAGAGTTAGCAGGCATCGAACCCGGGACCATTGGGATGTTAGTTGTGATCGCTACCCCTAAGCCACCGCGTCACGACAGTCAACGCATGGCACAACGGTTTAACGAACGATGTGGAGGAGTAATTTGAAGTGCACCTCGTGATCTCAAGTCCACGGACGGAAAGAGATGTGTGGAAAACGCCATCCAGTCTCCTGACGTAAACTTCTCTCAGCCATTCGTGCAATTTCTCCTCGTTCATTCAGCCCTTTGGGTTAACCTTGACGATGTCCCCAACAGGATACCTTTTTTGACAGTCATCCTCTTAAAAATGAACATTGATTCACCAGATTGTGTTTTCACGCATTTCTTTATAAATGCCTTGTTACTCCCTCTGTAATACACGCACGAGGACTTTTCTTTCACATGTCTATCCGAAAAGCTCAGTTTGCACAATGATGTGAGTAAAGCTCACTCGGGCGTCGCCCACTGACCGGATGACCGAGCGTCTTTGGAACACTGCTGTGAGCGCTGGTCGTGTGTTCAAACACACCAGCAAGAAACAGGTGCGAGTTTTGGCAGTGTTTGCAAGTTCATTGTTGGACTAAGTGAGTTTGCCGGGTGGAGTAACCAACACATATATCACAGTATGGGATATTATGCTGGTTGGTTTAATAGTTGGTTGGTTTATCATCTTCAGAAAAGCTCGAATGAGTTGGTTGCTGCACCGAGTTCGCCACCCCGAAACCAAGTCTGTCTAGATAACATAGAAAGCTGACTCCACGAGGTTCCTGAGCAGCGATTATGCTTCGACAATCACATTCGTGATAAAGCCTTTTGACCGATTTTTCACTGCAGTGTGAACATAGAAATTGCTTTGAGATCACTAGACCTCAGCTCAACCACCCATGCATAAGGCCCACCGGAATATAAGGCACACTGCCGATATCTTTTAGCAAATATAGGGATTTTAAGTGCGCCTTATAGTCCGAAAAATACGGTATAAATATGCGCGAGTTAATGTAGGCGACATTGTCGTAAACCTTTGTAGATAAACTCATAACTATTGGCATTAAAAACCATTGAATTAATTTACTTTTCTTGCCATGGCTTTTCCTCAATATTAACTATAGATGAATGTGATTAACCCAACACCTAATGATCACTCGTGTCCAATCTGCTCTATCTGCATTGGTTGTGTGACCTCAAACCCAATGTTTCTGTGCACTTGAGACGCTTGCTGTTATCCAGCTTCAAACCATCGTATACCCTTTTCGTGTATGATTCCTGATCAAGCACGAACTGATATCAGTGGCATCTCATGTGTTGCAATCTTCCATTCCAAGTGGATCCTGCATGACAGCTTTCCAGCACCGCTCTATATCTATACGTCGTGAACACTGACCGCTCGTTTTGACCCTCCTAACTTGTAAACATTCGCTCGATATCTTACCTGGTCGACTGGCCTATGCCGCCATATTAGTGTCCAATCGACTCTGTAAATCGGTCTGGCGAACGATGATCTGACTCAAAGGAATAACGATAGGGGCGTCACTTTGCTAATAAATGGTGAATAATATATAGTGAATAGGCAATTAGTTACATGCTTGATAAAGATGCCTTTGTTAGTAAACTTATTTTGCTACTGATTGATGACCCAATCCTCGTACTAATATTTACACCTCGTGAAATGCCCTTTTACCCCTTTGGGGGTAATTACCCACAGCTTCACACCCCTGCCCTTTGGTGTTCAACCTGTGACGTTTTAGGTTGTCGGGCAAATATGGTGCCGGTGTACTGTGTTCCAGAAATATTTGGATACTCGTCGGTTGCTGTGCAATGACGATGATATTCGATGCATGTTTCCGCTTCGGCAAACCTTTCGCATAACTTAATAGTGCGAATAAGTTCCTTGAGCTGTTGGGCGGATTTGCAGCACTTAATTTTGTGTAAACGACCAACTTTATTTGACAGATTCGTGAAAAACGGAAGTGATGCAGATGACCGGGTCCAACTTTGTGTAGTAGACTGCCAACTGTCTCTCGTTTTTTAGCATATAATGCTGACAAGCGTAGCGCCTCCGAAATTCCATATAAAGTACCATCCAATTGGACCAACACTTAGCGGCAAGGTTACTAGCTACGGCTGAAGCGGTAAGCATACGATTGACAAGACCAAATTTCCGCATCCAAAGGTTTGCTCACGAGTTGCAACTTCCTTAGCTAACAACTACAAGATGAAAAGCATATCCGGCCCAACAACATCACGTGCGTTCTATCACCTGATTACTGGAAAAGGGTTTGACATTTGCTATAAATAAATCCAAGATAATAACAGAAAAGTTTATTCCTTGCAGTGAGGTCGCGGTAATGAAATTACCCGCTTCAAAGGCTGATAATATACATGCACAGCTTCTAAACATTGTCAAATTTCAGCAATCGTACACCAGAAGAACATACCATATTAATTGCCCTAAAAGAGTATCCGAATATTATTATCCCAAAAGCCGATAAAGACCGGACCACAGTGATAAAGAACAAGCCGGACAATTTAGAAAAAGTGAAGGCGTACCTAGTGACGGGACAATATAACGTAAACGATAATAAAACTGTCAGGTCAGTGGTGAATAAGATATAGGTTTGCAATTAGTTAAGGAAATCAAAGGAACATCTAGGGCGTGGTAAATGGCATAACCTTCCGAAATCAACTCTACTACCGAGGGTGTATTGTTTTTCCGTAGATTCATAGCTAGATGTATCTATTCGACTTACTGTATATGGCATAGGTTTCTCAGCGCATGAACCAACTATATATTAGACCAGCTTATTGCAAATGTTGGCAAAGCGAACGAATGCGTTCGTAGAATCTCTTATGACTTCGCGCGAAGGAGGTCTGGTCTTGGGATTGATTGGGAGCAAACGGTGGTCAGTATCGACGTTAGCTCGCGCTTTACCAACGTGCGAAAATACGATGCATTGGTGATAGTAAAACATAATGTAACGGGACAACAACTTGGTCTCCTACGAAAGGCGTTCGGGAAGTTCGAGCGATCAACTTTCCACAAATGCTGATTGCCTACGTGGGACCAAACTTGGAACTCGCGATCCAGGCCTGTCGACCTTGGCGCAAGCAGGATACTGCTGCGCTCGGAGCTCCACAACGTAGGAGGCCGAAAATCGTTAGAGAATTGCTTCACCTCCATTACCAACCCAGACTGCAAGCACTAGGCCTGTACAGTGGCGAATACCGGCGCCTACGAGAACTTATTTTGATATATCAAATACTGACTAATCTCAACCACGTCTGTCGCGATCTGTTGCAGGTTAGCCACAATACCAACCTGAGAAGCCACCAGCTCTAACTGACCAAACACCACAGTCGACTTTATTGCCGACAGAACATTTCATCCCTTCGGGTATCCAGAATCTGGAACGCCCTTCCTTCTCACCTTTTTTGCCCCCACCTTAAGGTTTCTTAAAATAGCGACTGGACCACACTCTAACCCATTTAGATTGCGTCACATAGTTCGCTTCCTTCAAAGGCGCTTTAACAAAAAGTGAGCTCACCAGCCCTCTCCGTTACTGAGCGATGAGCAGACCAGCATGCACTTATCTTGCAGGGCTGCAGAAGCCAGTGACTACTCGTGAACCGGAACGACAACAAAAACGGGATCGTAGAGAATGAACAACGGGCGCAATGGATGAGACAAGACACAGCGAGCATTGCAAATTGAGCCGACAGCGGATCACGGGCGGCATGTGGTAACCAGCCTGGGTCCAGAACAATGGAGGAGGTATTTGTCGAAAACGCAATGGATCAGACAAATACGCCGCTAGCGAAGCCCACAGGAGTGAACGCGGGTCGAGTGATGCAGCCACGGGAGAGCAAATTGGGAGGTTTCGAACGACTCCTGACTGGCCAGAATCGGATGCAGCGAAGTGGAGATACGGGATGGGAAGATGGAGGGGTTGTCTCGAAGCCCAACCTCGTAAGCACCTGGAATAGCCCGTCACACAAATCCTCATCAGCGTTATGTCGTGGGAAGGAACCACGGTCCAAAGCTGTACGGGTTTGTGAGTTTTCAGTGACACGTTCTTGTGGCAATACGTGTTCTGCACTCCACCACTTCATTTTCGCTACAATATGAATAACTTGGTGAGTCCCTTAAACCATAAGTTTCCCTTGTTCCTGTCACTATAAATAATCATTTTATAATCACCACTCCGGTTATCCTGTCAAGTAATGCATTTTTGTCCGCTATAACTTACTGCACATTGATTAGTGGGAGAAACGACGAAGTCTGTCGTAGAGTAAATAAGTGAGGGAATGACATTGCGTCTTAGGATATCGTACTTCAAGTCCTAATCTAGAGTATGCACTCAAGGACAGGACCTTGCAAGGGAGCCTGCAGTATCCTCCGTATTGGCAAATTTGTACATCGTAGACTTTGAAATGAAGACGCTCACTGACTCTAGTAGCTAATCAAAAGTTGGTGGATGTACTCGTAGGACACACATTTGTGAACTTAAACCGGGAGAAGGAAGATGAGTTTCCCAACAAACGTGAAAGATTAACTACTTTATGCGATCCCGTTGTACAATTTAATCAGACCACTCAATTGGACTGTGCCTCACACCGTCGAGGAATATACCGTTAGTTACTTATTTATTTGGCTGAACACTTTTGTTGCGATTATAAATATCACTGTGGAACTGGAATCTTGCAGTGGCACATTGCCATTCCTTGAGTGCTTAGTTCACAGAAATGGGGGTAGCATAAAAACAACGGTGTTTCGTAAGCCGACGGACAGGGATGCTGTACTCCACCATAGTTCAGGTCACCCAGAGCATATGTGTGCTGGGATTACCTCATCTCTGTTTCACAGAGCCCAGAGGCTGTGCACAGAGGAAGAAGATAGGAAGGACGCCCGAAAGAAAGCAATGAACCAATTGCGTAGTAGTAGAAGCTCAAAACCGTTAATGAAACACCAGTTGCAGCGACTTTTAAATCCCAATCCACGGCAGACTACGGAGTGGATTGGGACGATAGGAATTCCTTATAGGTAGGGAGCTTCGGAGACCATCCGGAGAGTAGAAAAGAAAGAAAAGGATAATTTTCCAGAAGGACCAAACACTGTGCTCGATACTATTGCACTTGAAGGAGCCACTTCCCGCAAATATGACAACTAAGTGAATTTACGAATTTAGTTGCAAAGATTGCTCACACGTGCACAGAGGCCAAACCGCAAAAGGTTTACGCACAAGGGTGGCAGAGTTGTATAGAATGGCTGTCGAGGAACGAGCTTAAATACAGGGCTCTACTAAGGGCTTCGTCAGTAGCGATACAAGTGACAGATACAGGTCATTAGATTGACTTGAATGACATCGATTTACTCCTCAAATGTTGACTGATGAGTGGATTTCGATTAGCAAGGATGGCTGGCCGAACAACCTTCTCATGGTGTCAGCTGGTTGGTTCGGGTTAATCTCGTTCCACTGAATGGTTCAGCGGCAGTGTTGCAGGACGCGATGGGTTTACGCTTGGCAAGCGTTCCCCCTATGGTTTTATCAGGTGGATCAATTAAGATGGGTTTCCACAGACTCCTAACTGGTGTGCCGTGGTATTGTCAGAGCACGTGACACTGGTCAAGTAGTGTGTAGTGGCAAAGCGAACACAAAACCGGACAACGCAGATGCCAATAGAACTAAAAACTACTGTGTGCTATTCGAGACTTGTGTGATTTTATAGGAGATGGGGTTTTCACAAGTGTTACATGTTGTATGGGCCAGTTGACAAGAACAATGTTCTGGGGTATACAAAACACACCGAAGATTCGTGGGTTTTGGTGAAAACATGCCAACACTGTGTACACCCACTTGTAGTCATTTGTACATTCGATTCCGAACATGTTGTCTGTTAGCTCTTTGCGGCACAGTGACAAGTTCGAACATAGTTCCATGACGCCGTCTGGCTTTGGTTTTCCAAAACTGGATTCTACTCGGGTTAGGTTGGCTCTACCCCCAGCAGCAGCAGCAGCAACAACAACAACAACACTGCGACGTGGCGTATGCCACACGTCACTAAATAAAGTCACTACCACTTGCCTGTTCACATGCCCCTACTCACTCAATGAACGCCAGTCAACCAATAGGAAGATTCACTTTCACCTTTACCCAAGCAGACGACCAAACCGAAGCCAATCATAACTGCGGCATCGCATTTACAAGTTCAAGCACCTCAGTTACAAACCTTCGTACCGATATATATAAATATATGTATATATATATATATATATATATGTAGGAGATTGGGATTGGTGGGGGAACATAAAGGGAAGGGGACGGACAAAAAATCTCACAACACCAACGACATTGGGCTGGCGCTTCGCCATATTTGCAAATGTGTCTAACCAAAAGTGTTCATCATGCTTAGGAGCCCAGCCAGGCAGTCGGGATGCACCAACGGACACCAGTTTGAACGTGAGAGTTTTCCTCTCGAGCAAGTCATCGCTTGGCCTCTCCTCCTCCTCTTCTTACTGCACCCCCGGCGCGCAAACAATGCACGTCGCGGGGGTCGGTGTGCTGGCTGCGTAACACGTGGCCCAGCCATCGGAGCCTGGTGCGCGATATAATGGTGCTGAGCGGTTCACTCGCTTTTCCTGCACCAAAGGCGCCACGTCGAACACGCTTATTGCGCACGCGGTGCTACCATCAGACATGAGCTAAGCTGCGGAAGCAGCGGTGATCGAATGTGACTAGCCTGTTTATGTCTGTCGACCTGATGGGCCAGATTTCACAACCGTTTAGGAGGGTTGAACGGACGACTGCGCTATAAACTCTGCCCTTCTGGGCGAGAATAGTGTCGCGTCTGCGCCACAGGTGGCGGAGATTGGCAAAAGCACCTCGAGCTTTTGCTATACGGTTCGTGACCTCATCCTCGATCCCACGGACGCTAATATAGCTGCCCAGGTACTTGAATTCCTGGTCGACTTCTAGCTGATCACCACAAAGCGTTAGCGCAGGAGTGAGTCCCTGCCAGTCTTGGAGAAGTACTTTGCAGTTCGATGGAGCAAAGCATAGCCTAAAACGATAGACAGACAGTGCTAATCGGTCCAGTACCGTTTGAGATGTTTGGGAGCTATCTCAGATTAGGGCAATCTCGTCCGCATACTCCAGGTCAAGAAGTCGCTCACCATAAATTAGCTTCACACCTTCTAGGCCGTGTCCAGAGAATGCTGTTTCCATGACTTCGTCAACCGCGAAGTTAAATGGGAAAGGTGGCATTGGGCACCCTTGTCTCGCACCGTCGGTGATACTAAAGGGTGGCGACAGTTTGTTATAAAGCCTTACTCTGCCCGAACTATGCGCGTACTGCGCTTTGCTAATGTTTCCACAGTTATCAAGCACACATTTCCGCAGCAGACAGTTGCAAAGGGTACATCGATCGACCGAGTCGAAGGCACTTTTTATGTCATGAAACACGACAACGTTGGGTCGCCAATAAACATGGCGGTACTCCAACAATTGACGCAAGGTGAAGATGTGGTCGATGCGTCGCCGACCTCGACGGAAGCCGGTTTGCTCTTCACGAATCTGGCTTTCACAAGTGCCAGTCAGTCTGTGCAGAATGATAGACGCAACTAATTTATAGGCAACTGTGAGCAGACTGATCCCTCTGCGATTGCTGCACTCCGAAAGGGACCCTCCCTTGAAAATCGGGACATGGACTGAACGTCTCCAGTCTGTCGGTACAGTCTTCTGTTCCCAAAGTGTCACTCGCATCTCGTGTAAACCATCTACTAGTGGAGGTCCCCCGAATTTGAAGAGGGCTGGGGGCATTCTAATTAACTCTGCGGCCTTATGCTATTTCAACAGCCTCATCTCACTTCGACTTCTGCGCGTGAGGGCAGCTCTAAGGAGACGGCCCAAGGAGAAGGGCGCTCAATGCCCGAAGAAGAAAGTGATAACTCGGGTTGGTTAAATTGTCTTGCAAAGTGTTCGACCCAACACTCCAATCGATTTGACAGGCTGTGGATTGGCTGCTCATTCTCGTCGTGTATGGTCTCGCTAACACCAGGTCGCTACTACCTGTTTCCCGTATCAGACGGAATAACTTACGATGATTACAAACGGTAGCAGCTGTTTCCATCTCCAAGGCACGATGAGACCACCAGGTTTCGCGGTCTCTCTTCAAACTAGCAAGCAGTTTTGCCCTGAGATTTTGCGAGCCTCCTTGTATTCGCTTCCAGCCGGAATAAGTCGGCGAGCACCCATAAGTCCCAGAGACTGTGTAGAGACCAATGTCCAGTTTGGCAATTTGATTTGCCAAATGAAGACATGCCTGCTGACAGCAACGTTTGACGAATATGCGACCAGTGACCTTTGACGGTGTTCAGTGGGCGCTTACTCAGCCCAGATGTCAGCGAACTTTGAAAAGGCAACACAACCCACCACAACAACTGCAACGGTTGAAAAACGAGCCATGTTGCATTAGGTCAACGGAATCTCTGAAATGGCAGGGAGAGTTCTGTTGCCCCTGCGTGTCATAATTGCCCATCAACCAACAGAAACAATTCAAAATAAACTTTTCAAACTGAAAGATAAATTGAGGCAGTGGGAGACATTTGGTGTAATGTACAAGATCTGCTCCCGAGACTGATAAATCTACACAGGACAAATAGGAACGAAGCTTGGCACACGGCAGCATGAATTTGGCCTATCAATTCGCCGCCATGATCAGAACTATTTATGTTCGTTCAGCGCGGAACGCAGTCCAATATTATATATATATATATATATATATATATATATATATATATATTTCTCTGCGCCTCATCCAGTGTCGGCGTGTCCGCCAGACTCGCCTTCACATCGTGCTGCTTCAGGCAGTTCAATGTAGGCCAGTCGCTCCCCGAACGGTTGTTTAAGCGACAGTCAAAGTGTTTCCGCCAGACCTGCATTATGTCTGCAGTCTGGGTGCAGGTAGCGCCTGAGATATCATCGATCAGCGTCCACAACTGCTTCAACCTCGGTCCATACACCGCCTTCAAGGAGTCAAAGAATTTCATTTGTTTGCGACGTTCGGCGTAGCATTCCATCTGCTTCGCCTTCTCAGTCCACCATGCATCTTTTATGTGACGGAGCTCTCGGGTCAGTCGCCGTCGTAGTTTGAGAAACTGACTATTCTGCCCCAAGTCACTGGGGTCTGCCACATGTACAGCAAATGCTGCATTCATCTCCGACACCAATGCGCCGATCGTCGCATTGTTCTCATCAAACCAATCAGGCCGCTTAGAGTTTGCGCGCCCGATGGTCTCCTCGGCAGCAGCTGTCACCTGGTCGCGAATGTGTTGCCACAGGTCGCCCACTGTGGCTATGCATTCCACATCACACAGGCGTGCAGCAATCGCCTTCTCCAGCTCAGTACGTTTCGCCACAGTACCGAGGGAGAGAATGTTAAATTTACACCGATTCACAGTGGGGGTGCAACACATAGATTTACGACAATATATGTACAGTTTGGTCCGCACCAATTGGTAAGCGGTGCCAGCCTCAGCTCTACGCAGTACACGTGTCATGCGCACTTCACGCATATCACGCTGACGTACGATGACATAGTCGAGCAGGTGAGCGTGACCACTCCGTGAGTGCGTCCAACTCGATATATCACTCGCACTCAGTGCAAACCGAGTGTTCGTGATCGTCAGGCCGTGAGTGGCACACAGTGAGAGCAGCCTGTCACCGTTCGCATTCGCTGAACCAATGCCATGCGCACCGATAACATCTGTCCACGCTGATGCATCACGCCCAACGCGCGCGTTGAAATCACCCAGCAGAAATAGTCGGTCGCTCCTCGGCACAGACCGTATCACGGATGAAAGCTCAGTGTAGAACTGATCACGCGTGTCATCAGGATAACACATGGTCGGACCGTACGTGCTTATAAAAGTAGCAGACTTACCTCTTCCGAGTCGTAGGTGAACAGTCATCAGTGGCGCGCTGATGCCTGTTGGCTCACCCACCAGCTGGCCATTCAGGCGGTCGGATATTGCAAATCCGACCCCATGTTCACGTGGTGCTGAGGCGGCGTTCCCCACCCAGTAGAATGTGTAGCCAGCACCTGCTTCATGCAACGTAACTTGCTCAGCGAGCCGAGTTTCACTGAGCGCCGCAATATCGATGTGGTAGTGCGCCAGCTCCATTGCGACCAGTGCAGTGCGTCGCTCCGGGCGCTCGTTCGAGTTCCGGTCCAGTAGTGTGCGCACGTTCCAGCACCCGATGCTGAGTGCTTTGCGCGCAGGCATACGATTGCATTGGTGGGCAATCGCACGCGAAGTGGCCGTTGAGCTTCGGACGTTTGCTTGAGGGACTCCAAACGGAGCCTTTGGCTCAATAGCCTGACTCACAAGGCAGTGGGTGGTTTGGAGGTTTGCTTGAGGGACTCCGCCCCGAGCCTTCGGCTCAATAGCCTGACCCACAAGGCAGTGGAGAGCAGATCCAGCTCGGGAATGTGATTGCAGAGACAGATTGGGATCTGCTTGATGGCCGTCACACGCAGCCTTTGAGGTTCTGGAACAATTATCATATGTTTTGCGACCGTACTTCGATACGCACCTGCGACCACGGCCAGACGCAGGTGGGTTTTTGGCAGGTTTGCACCAATTTGACCAGGGGCTGCCTGGCTTGAGGCGGGCAGTAGCAAACCATTGAGCATCCGGTGGTGTCCTCCCACCGTCAGAGACAATGCGTGGCCCTCGTGCTCTACGCCAATCGAGCTGTGAGATTATAACCCGTAGACCTGTTGTCTCCCATGGCTAGGTTTTACGAGAAGTGGGCTATCGACCACTTCCTAACCTCCGGAGAGGATGGATTAGGATATTGCCAGGGCGCCCACACCTGAGAGGAGAACGACTCGGGTTCTCAGCCAAAGCCTTCGATTAAATGAACACCCGAAAGGCAGCGGGTCTAGCACATGGTCAGTTAGCGGATTCACGCGGATGGGTGTCCTGGCTATTAGCAGTGAGAAGGGCGAAACCCGAATCCCACCCAGCGGTCGCTACGAGGAGGATACCGGAACATAAGACTTTGGAGCGACAGTGGCAGCAGTGGGTAGACCATCTGTCAGGATCTATCCACCACCAACCTCAGCGCACCATAGGCTCTGCCGCTTATATATATATGTATATATATATATGTATATAAATATATATGTATGTATAATCACCTCCCGCTTCTGCTACCTTGGGAGTGTGATGTCGACTGATCAGCAGCTACACGTTGAGTTGCGTAATCGCGTGTCGAAGGCGGCAGCGGCATTCGGGAAGCTTGAGTACCGAGGGTGGAACAACCATCAGCTTACCATTGGCACGAAGCTGATGGTGTACAAATCCATGGTACTGTCCGTTCTTCTATACGGCAGTGAAACGTGGACGATGTACCGTCGGGATGTGCGATATCTCGAGCGGTTCCAACAGCAGTGTCTGCGACGGATTTTGCGGATCGGTTGGGGCGCCAGAGTCGCAGACACGGAAGTGTTGCGCCGAAGTGGGATGTATGCAGTGGACGGCATACTTTTACTGCGACACCTGAGATGGCTCGGTCATGTGAGCCGTATGGATTCGGCGCGGATACCGAAACAACTTTTATACGCTCAGCTGAGTATTGGAAATCGGCATGCTGGGAAACCAAAGTTACGTTACCAGGACATGATTAAAGTGAGCCTCACACGTTCTAATCTTGATTGCAGATCATGGGAATCGAAGGCGGTCGATCGTGCTGCATGGCGCGATCTACTCACGAAGGCAGTTGTTGAAGTGCGGGAGAAAGACCTCATGCATGCAGAGAAGAAGCGGCAAGTGCGGAAGCGGCAAGCACCAGTGAATTGTACTCCATCGACATCGAGCGCATTGTGCTGTAGAACATGCGGTCGCGAGTGCCTTAGTCAGGCAGGCCTAGTGAGCCATGAGAGAGGTCACTCGGGACCACTGCCGAAGCGACGACGGGTCCCGCAGTGAACGTAGGCAGCACCGGCGCAGCGTTTGTAGGCACGCTGAATTCGATTTCCTAACCGCATGCTTGCATGCTAAGTCTCTTTATTTCAGGTGGTGGGTTTTCGGTTCTCTCCTAATGCCTTTCTTTCTCATATAAATGTCTAGTGGGCCATGAGTTGTGCCATTTGGGGCCACTACAGAAGCGACGACGGGTCCTACAGAGAATTACGCCGAGCCGGCACAGCGTTTGTAGGCACGCTGAATTCGATTTACTAACCGCGTGCTTGCATGCTAAGTCTCTTTATTTCAGGTGGTGGGTTTACAGCTTTTACCTTAATGCTTTTCTTTCTCATATAAACATCTCCCTGTACTCTATTCCATTAACTTGCACACATCGCCTAAGCCAATTGTATTCGATTTCCATAACATTTTTGTGTTCGTGGCATTCCGTGAACTACATTTCCTGACATCGTGCACTTAGCTAGGATTTGTTTGTAAACAACTTATTACATATGATATTTAATTAAGGTTTATATCACCGTTTCCTTATGCACTAATCGAGTTTTTCTTTTTTCTTTCTCTCTCTCTCAAGTGTTTGGCTGTTGTTTGATATCCCCGGTGTGGCTGCGCTTGATGTGCATGTTGACAAGCTGCCTACCTGTCTATTACCCACTACCTCGTCCATACTGGCTCCAGGAGACAGTTGGTCATTGCTAGAGGGGACAGGGTGCACGGTCCTTGTGGCCGTGCTAGGCTCGAAGAGTGGTTCCATGCACTCAGTGTGGAGCGGACTACGGTCCAGCCACCGCCTTGTGTGCGCTTGATTCCCCAAATACAGTGTGCTTGTGTTTGCCTGTGAAGGAGTGTGGGCCGGCTCCGTTGATGGAACGTGGTTCCCATCCGCATGCCTCCCGGTCTTATTCCTTCGGGTTTACACTGGATATGGAGTGTGTGGTTGGAGCTGTGGGTGGTGCAGCGCAAGCCAACCATGGTCCCTCTGTAGGCGCAGGCGTCCTGTGGCTTGCCTCAGTGACAGGCAAATCCGAAACCGGATGCCGCCAACCATATATATATATATAATGTTTGATTTACCTCAGTGGGCTCAGCATCTTTTGGGTTTTTGGTCATGAGCTCTGCGTTCGCAAGCATATATTCAAGTACAGGTGGCTTGTTTCCCGCTCTGAATCTGGTGAGCGAAGTGATGGGGTTGTAGAGCGGCATGCTAGCAGTAATCTCTTGTAATTCTGTCTTGAATGGTTTGTTCGCGGAAGCCGGAATTTCCAGAGCGTAGCATTAAATTCCCTTGAGTTGAGAACATGGATGCCCCTTCGTTGCAGTTTCCTCTCGAAGGTTAATTCCAGGCGGGAGTCCATCTCTGGAGCAGACAGTTTTGGTCTATAAACAACTTTCATCTCGTAGCATTCGCAGTCTACACCAACGTGATAACCAATTCGAACTGCAGGTCACTGCGGTAGTAGAACCTACCCCACCGCATTTGATGGGGCTTTCGCTGCGAAGAAGGGTCATACCATGTATCACAACTTCGGCGTCGGTAATATCTGTATGCAACCAAGTTTCGCTAACAAATCTGAGGTCCCAGACTTATAATGCTTGACGTAGCAGCAGTTCGGCAAGCTTGTTCAAGAGACCTTGTTCATTGGTGTACATGCAGGAGAGTCTGTGTGTTCTCAGCATTGCTTCGGGGATGTGTGTTTCGGGTGTGATGTGCCGACCGGTTGAAAGTCGTCCACTAACGGTTTTTTGAGTGGGGCAGTGACGAACGCATTTGTGTCAAATTCAGGGATCTCCCTATTACCTTTTAGCATCAATGTTTGCATGTAACGTATGGAGTGTATTCACCAGCCCAGTCGGCTGGCTGAGTGATGTTAACCGAAACGTTATCGGGAAGCGGTTCGATGAAATTGCATCGCTTGTGTGCTTACCTAGGGGACGCTGGTTTATCCGGAGCTCAAAAAACAGTTCGTTACGATGCGCATACCTGCACTCAGTTAGCCTTGTTGACAGCTATCTTTGCTGCGTTAACACCTTCGCAATCTTCAGGCCGCATTCCTTGTTACTTAGCCATCTGCGCGACCTCAAAATCAATTGTACTATGACCTAGTCCATGAGTATAGCTCATGCGGATGCAAACGCGCAACGTGTCACATGACGCACGGGATGCAGCTTCAAGCATCACCGATGCAAACGTTTGGGTGAACGCTGAAGAGAATTGAGGAAACGTGTAGTCACGTGTTCCACCGGATTCAATCGATGGCGGTCGTTCGCCATTAGTGTTGCGTGTACTGCGTCCAGTTCCATGTGTCGATTGATTGCATTCATTGTTGAGTACCAGGCTTCCAAACACTCGTGTGTTTTGTACTTCCATCTGCTAGGATCATTATATTCTCCAGATCAAAATAGTGGCCTGCTTAAGCTTCATACGCAGAAACCAATGAGTACGGATCATGTTTTCTAATGGCCGCCTTGTGTTCGGTGATTCATGTGCAAAGCTTTCTTCCAGTTTGTCCGACGTAGGGTTTATCGCAGTCGCAGTATTTTGTCTGGTAGATGACATTGATTAGGTCAGCTTGAATGACCTTTTCTGGGTCTTGAGATCAATTTCCTTGGGGTGGCACCCGGTTTGTGAGGCACAGAGATTCTATGTGACTGCAGCCATCTTCCTGTGAATAATAATAACAATAATAATAAATTTTATTCTCGGCTACGCGAGGCACACCAGTAAAGGCATGATCATATTAATGGCACAACAATTGCTCAAGAAATATACTAAATCAAGTCCAGAAAGAGAAACAAAACACGAAGCTCTAAGCGAACAATCTTTTTGTTTAATTCCTCGTCAGGCTCATACAATCATATATATTAGGTTACGGTCTGTTACATTTGTCAGCATGATCACGTTAACTTTTCTGATCAATTGTTTCTTTGTTATGCTGACAATTGCAATAGACCGTACCCTAATGTATATTATTGCATGAGCCTGACGAGGAATTAATCGAAAACCAATTTTCGCGTAAAGCTTCATGTTTATTTCTCTTTCTGAACTTGACGTAATAAATGGGCATTCTGCTACAGTTGAAATGTACCATAGTATAATGGGATTTTCATACATGTGGATCCATAAATGTAGGTATGTAAGTAGGTGTGTTGCTTGTGTTTGTAAATGTGTTCTTGTTCTTTGGAATGACTTCGATCGCGTCGCCGGTGTCTGAAGAAATGTTTGTCGTCTGTGGATTTGATAAGCTTGTCAGCGTAAGCTTGGGCAGTGGCTTTGTTTAGTGTCGAGTCACATCCGCCACATCACAGTGTTGTTAAGCAGACATTGGCGACTTTTGTAAGGAGAAGACTTCCCAGGCGAAAATCCACCACGTCCTGGAACACTGCCGCCAAACTATTTGCTGGAACAGGTTAAAACCGAACCACTCAACTGGCATCACGGGGAGGCTGTTCGGCTAGCTAGCCGACGGAGACGTTCTTGATGTAGGGGAACACTATCCGTTTGTTGGCTTACTCAGGTGACTGCAGCTGCTGTTGCCGAAATGTACTTTTCCTTAAGCTTCTTCTGATGAAATTGGTCGGATAACCGTTGTTTCTGAACACACAATACAAGTGATTTGCTTCCTGTTTCCCCGATTCGGTTGTGCTGCAGTGCGTTTCCGATCTTTTGAAAGGGTTTGAATTCAGCTCTTCTTGTGGTTCATCGGGTGGTGGTTGTGATAGTTTACTAGTTGGTCCGTATGCGTTTTCTTCCGATATACACGTTCGTAGAGATCCGTCGGTATTCCCAGTGACCAATAGATCAAACTATGGTAACTTATTATCCTCCGCTAATTCAGTCATAAATTTGATATCCTCGAATGTGTTGTTGAGCAAATCGTGCGTGACCTACACTCGGTTCCGTTTTACGATGACAAATGTGTCGTCCACATATCTTATCCAGAGTTATGGGCGGTTAGATGGCAGTACGGTGCGCTCCAACTCATGTTTAAAAAACACGATGTATTCTGTTCGAGCTGCATGGATTGACACTAGTGTGCCTCCACCGCTTATAGTGAAGCCTTACGACTCCAGCGCACCTAAGCAGGTTACATTCCACGATGAAATTGACATTGCGTATTTACTCATTTCACCAATCTATACAATCAACACCATCGCAATGAGGCTGAACCTTACCGTGGTGCGATGGTTTGTGTGTCTCAGGCATCCATTGAGCTATGCTGGGTGGTGCTTTTGCACCTTCAGAGCCACTCATACCAGATTGGTCAATGGTTAGAGGCCAGAAAAACTCAACCTCCTGGTCCTTCAGGCTGGGGGTTGGAATGAGCGTGGCACCTTATTCCTTAAAACGGACTCCTTGTAGCCCAACGCCAAACCCGCTGCCTTGCGGTCAGGTTTTTGATCCAAAGGCTTTGGTTGAGAACCCTAATCGTTCTCCTGTCTAGGCCTGGGCAACCTGACAGTTTCCTGCCCATGCAATACCATGAATATTATCTCAAACGAATTGCAGTTGCTCTGGCCACCGCAGAGGATAATCAACGGTGCCCTATCTGCTGCATCGAGCAGGGTGGATAGGGGTTTGGATGCTACTGCTCAAGCCTTCCCGTCTTCTTATTCCCCATCTTACGCTTTTTCACTCTTACCGTCCCCTTCCAACTTCACTTATATCCCCCCAGTTTTCAACCCCCGATTCTTGCTCCTCCACCAACATGCTTTGCTAGGCATTTATCTTCTAATTTCAACTCACATCTGAACGCGGAGCTTCACTCCTCTGCTGTCGACATGCCCATGTCCAACCAAGCGGTCCATTCCAGTTCATCGGCTTCCATTTGGAGCCCTCGATCCTCCTTCAGATTGGCATGCCTCAATGTACGCACACTGCTACAAATCGGTCAACAGGCAGCACTTGCCCGAACATTGGAGACCCTCTCAAACGATATCTGCTGTTTATCAGAGACCCGCCTGCAAGACTCGAGCTCTGTGCTCACTCTGCGTTCCCCTTCAGGTGACGCAAGCAGTATTTTCTCAGTGCGCCTATCCGGTGACGATGCAGCTTCGAGCACCGGCCAACCTGGTGTTGGCATTGCCCTGAGTCCCCGGGCTGTAGCTGCTCTGGTTGATTGGATTCCAATCAATAGCCGGATGTGTGCGGTCCGATTGGCTGGCTCGTTTAAAGCTTCGAAGTCGCGCGGGACTAATAGGTGTCTATTCATCATCGCTGCCTACGCGCCCACAAACTGTAGCGATGATTCGGTAAAGAACGACTACCGCCAGCTGACTCAGCTCCTTCGCCACAGAAGAAGCACGGAAACTGTTGTGCTGACGGGGGATATGAACGCGCAAGTTGGAAAGTTGTCCACTGATGAAATGCATCTGCGTGGTCAGCACGGTGTAGGCTCCCGTAATGATAACGGTGAGCGGTTACTTCATTTGTGTGAGGATGCTCGCTTATTTCTTGCGAGCACTAATTTCCGAAACAGCACCCGCCGGAGGGTGACTTGGCGCCCACCAGCCTTGGACGCAGCTCGATCACATTGCTATTAGTTACCGCTGGAGAGGCTGCATTCAGAATTGTCGCTCGGTTTGGAGCACATGTGTGGACACCGATCATGCACTTGTATGTGCTGACGTGCGGATGCGCTTTGGCGGACGCCCACGACGACGCTGTGAGCGCATTGACACCAGCCAACTGACAAAGCCAGCTGTTCTGAATGCGTATCAAAGTACGCTGACATGCGAGTTGAGCAATCACTCACTGGAGACAATTGATGGTCACTGGTCACATGTTCGCCAGACCTTACTAGCAGCGGGCAAATCCTCATGTGGTATGTCTAATCGCCAACATGGACATTGGGTCTCTTCTCGGTCTCTGGAACTTATCGACGCTCGCCGGCATATTCCGCCTGGAAGCGAGCACAATGAAACTCGCAAAGAGCTCCGGGCAAAACTCCGCGCTAGCCTGAAAAGAGACCACGAATCTTGGTGGTCGCATTGTGCGGCAGAGATGGAAGTGGCCGCTGCCCTTGGCAACCATCGTAAGTTATTCCGTCTGATGCGGGAAATGGGCAGCAGGAGGCCTGGTGTTAATGAAACAATTTGTGATGAGAGTGGACAGCCTATTCACAATTTGTCAAAACGTTTGGAGCGTTGGGCTGAGCATTTTGAAAAGCAATTTAATCGGCTAGAATTGTTCGATTCTTCGCCGGCGAGTGATCGCCCTGCTCCGTGGGCTGTCCCTTTGGATCCACCCTCTCGCTCAGAAGTCGAACGTGAGATCGGACTGTTGAAGTTGAACAAAGCCGCGGGACCAGATGATCTTCCTCTAGCCCTCTTCAAATTCGGAGGCCCTGCTTTTGTTGATGCTTTACATGAATTACTAGTGAAACTGTGGGAGCAGGAGACTGTCCCAACCGACTGGAACCGCTCCGTTATTGTTCCCATCTTCAAAGGCGGCTCGCGCTCGGAATGCGGCAACCATAGAAGAATCAGTCTGATCTCCATCGCCTCCAAATTACTCGCCTCCATAATTCTTCACAGACTGACTGGCGCTCGTGAAAGCCAGATTCGTGAGGAGCAAGCCGGGTTTCGTCGGGGTCGTGGCTGCATCGACCACCTCTTCACCTTGCGTCAGTTTTTGGAGCACCGCCACACATATTGGCGGCTCACCCTAGTCGTGTTCCTCGACATCAAAGGTGCCTTCGATTCGGTTGATCGATATGCCCTTTGGAATTTTCTACTCAGGAAAGGTGTGCCCGAGAAATATGTAAATATTATCCAAGCATTATACTTGCGTAGCACGGGTAGAGTGAGGGCTTACGGCAAGCTGTCGCCACCCTTTAATATTTCCAGCGATGTGAGACAAGGATGCCCGCTGTCACCTTTCCTCTTCAACTTCGCTGTTGACGAAGTCATGGAGTTTGCATTTACAGGACATGACTTGGAAGGTGTGTAGCTACTCCCAGGAAACGAATTCTTGACTTAGACTATGCTGATGATATTGCCCTCATCTGTGACAGCTCACAAGCGTGTCAAGCGGCACTGGACAGATTAGCACTAGCTGTCCGTTACTTCGGGCTTTGCCTCGCACCCTCGAAGTGCAAAGCGTTCCTCCAAGATTGGCCTGGACCACCCACTAAGCTGACCCTTGGTGGGGATCAGCTCGAAGTCGTTCAAAGATTCCACTACCTGAGAAGTTGTATCAGCGCCCTTGGGATCGAAGACGAGATCACGAACCGTATAGCGAAAGCTCGGAGTGCTTTTGCTAATCTTCGTCACCTATGGCGGCGGCGCAGCATCACTCTCGCCCTGAAGGGTAGAGTGTACAATGCAGCGGTACCTTCGACCTTAATGTACGGTTGCGAAACCTGGCCCCTAAAGTCGGCGGACTTGAAGAAGCGAGCTACGTTCGAAAATCGGTGCTTTCGCAGTTTGGCTCACATATGGTGGGAACACCGCGTGAGTAACGAGCGTGTTCGACGCATTGTTTATGGCACAGGTAAAGGATCTGAACCGCTCAGCACCGTCATTTCACGCACCACGCTCCGATGGCTCGGCCACGTGTTACGCATGCCAGCCCACCGACTCCCTCGACGTGCGTTGTTTGCTCACCGGGGATGTGGGTGAAAGAAGAGGAGAGGTGGCCAAGCGATGACTTGGTCCAGAGGAATGAAGTCCCTCACTTCGGAGCTAGCCTCGGTTGGAGCTTCACGGCTCCCTGATTCGGGGTCCAAAAGACGGTGAACACGTTTGGCTGGATACACTTGCTGACATGGCAAGGAGCCGAACTCAGTGCCGTTCCTGCTGTGAGTTTCTTTGTCCCTCCCCCTCCCTATTAGTCTCCCCCTCCATCTACGATCTCATTTCCCAGGGTAAAATATAATTAAAAAATATTTTTTTCTTTTTGTCTAGTAGCTGGCTGGAAGCTTACCGGAACGATGCCTATCCGTTGCTGGCAGCTCAGCTGGCATGCAACTGTTGTATCAATTTATCCTGAGGCTGATATTGCATTCATGATGCTTCTCCACCGCAGTTGGGCTAAACCAACTTACACTTAAACTAGGTCTTTATAAGCTGGATAAATTTCATTCCGCTTCATTTGGTCTGTTCTGCCTCCCTGAATAATGTTCTATTAACTGGCCACGTTGCTTACACTAATTGCGCTTATCTTCGGTAATTTTGTTGCATTTGTAGCATTTTTGAGTAAATTGTGGACATGTCTTACTTATCACGGATTTGTTGCTAACAAATTACTTCATTTGGTAATTTAGCGAATAGTTATGCCACCCTATCTGTATGCATTATTGGATTTATTTTATTTCAGCTTGTCGTTTCAAGTGAATGGCTGTTGCTTGATATCCCCGGTGTGGATGCGCTTGATGTGCATGTTGACAAAGTGCCTACCTGTCTATTAACCACTGCCTCGTCCATACTGGCTCCAGGAGACAGTTGGTCGTTGCTGGAGGGGATAGGGTGCACGGTCCTTGTGGCCATGTTAGGATCAAAGAGTGGTTCCATGCAGTCAGTGTGCAGCGGACTACGGTTCAGCCACCGCCTTGTGTGCGGTTGATTCCCCAAATACAGCGTGCTTGTGTTTGCCTGTGAAGGAGTGTGGGCCGGCTCCGTTGATAAAACGTGGCTCCAATCCACATGCCTCCCGGTCTTATTCCTTCGGGTATACACTGGATATGGGGTGTGTGGTTGGAGCTGTGGGTGGTGCAGCGCAAGCCACCCATGGTCCCTCTGTAGGCGCAGGCGTCCTGTGGCTTGCCACAGTGACAGGCAAATCCGAAACCGGATGCCGCCAACCATGTTTGTGGTTCCGGTGGCGGGAGAGCCTACGGTGCGCTGAGGCTGGTGGTGGCTAGATCCTGACAGATGGTCTACCCACTGCTGCTAATTTTGCGACATTTGCTCATGTCCTGGGCGCCTCCACGTGGCGACCGCTGGGTGGGAGTTGGGTTTCGCCCTTCTCCCTGCTAAGATCTAGGACACCAATCCGCATGAGTCAGCTAACTGACCATGTGCTAGACCCGCTGCCTTTCGGGTGTTCATTTAATCGAAGGCTTTGGCTGAGGACCCGAGTCGTTCTCCTCTCAGGTGTGGGCGCCCTGGCAGTATCCTAATCCATCCTCTCCGGAGGTTAGGAAGTGGTCGATAGCCCACTTCTCGTAAAACCTAGCCATGGGAGACAACAGGTCTACGGGTTATAATCTCACAGCTCGATTGGCGTAGAGCACGAGGGCCACGCATTGTCTCTGACGGTGGGAGGACACCACCGGATGCTCAATGGTTTGCTACTGCCCGCCTCAAGCCAGGCAGCCCCTGGTCAAATTGGTGCAAACCTGCCAAAAACCCACCTGCGTCTGGCCGTGGTCGCAGGTGCGTATCGAAGTACGGTCGCAAAACATATGATAATTGTTCCAGAACCTCAAAGGCTGCGTGTGACGGCCATCAAGCAGATCCCAATCTGTCTCTGCAATCACATTCCCGAGCTGGATCTGCTCTCCACTGCCTTGTGGGTCAGGCTATTGAGCCAAAGGCTCCGGGCGGAGTCCCTCAAGCAAACCTCAGAAGCACAACGACCACTTCGCGTGCGCTTGCTCAGCAATGCAATCGTATGCCTGCGCGCAAAGCACTCAGCATCGGGTGCTGGAACGTGCGCACACTACTGGACCGGAACTCGAACGAGCGCCCGGAGCGACGCACTGCACTGGTCGCAATGGAGCTGGCGCACTACCACATCGATATTGCGGCGCTCAGTGAAACTCGGCTCGCTGAGCAAGTTACGTTGCATGAAGCAGGTGCTGGCTACACATTCTACTGGGTGGGGAACGCCGCCTCAGCACCACGTGAACATGGGGTCGGATTTGCAATATCCGATCGCCTGAATGGCCAGCTGGTGGGTGAACCAACGGGCATCAGCGCGCGACTGATGACTGTTCGCCTACGACTCGGAAGAGGTAAGTCTGCTACTTTTATAAGCACGTACGGTCCGACCATGTGTTATCCTGATGACACGCGTGATCAGTTCTACACTGAGCTTTCATCCGTGATACGGTCTGTGCCGAGGAGCGACCGACTATTTCTGCTGAGTGATTTCAACGCGCGCGTTGGGCGTGATGCATCAGCGTGGACAGATGTTATCGGTGCGCATGGCATTGGTTCAGCGAATGCGAACGGTGACAGGCTGCTCTCACTGTGTGCCACTCACGGCCTGACGATCACGAACACTCGGTTTGCACTGAGTGCGAGTGATATATCGAGTTGGACGCACTCACGGAGTGGTCACGCTCACCTGCTCGACTATGTCATCGTACGTCAGCGTGATATGCGTGAAGTGCGCATGACACGTGTACTGCGTAGAGCTGAGGCTGGCACCGCTTACCAATTGGTGCGGACCAAACTGTACATATATTGTCGTAAATCTATGTGTTGCACCCCCACTGTGAATCGGTGTAAATTTAACATTCTCTCCCTCGGTACTGTGGCGAAACGTACTGAGCTGGAGAAGGCGATGGCTGCACGCCTGTGTGGTGATGTGGACTGTGTAGCCACAGTGGGCGACCTGTGGCAACACATTCGCGACCAGGTGACAGCTGCTGCCGAGGAGACCATCGGGCGCGCAAACCGTAAACGGCCTGATTGGTTTGATGGCAACAATGTGACGATTGGCGCATTGGTGTCACAGAAGAATGCAGCATTTGCTGTACATGTGGCAGACCCCAGTGACTTGGGGCAGAATAGTCAGTTTCGCAAACTTCGACTGCGACTGACCCGAGAGCTCCGTCGCATTAAAAATGCATGGTGGACTGAGAAGGCGAAGCAGATGGAATGCTACGCCGAACGCCGTCAACACAAGGAATTCTTTGACTCCTTGAAGGCGGTGTATGGACCGAGATTGGAGCCGCTGAGGACACTGATCGATGGTAGTTCAGGCGCTACCTGCACACAGACGGCAGACATAATGCAGGTCTGGCGGAAACACTTGGACTGTCTCTTGAACAACCGTTCGGGGAGCGACTGGCCTACATTGAATGCCCTGAAGCAGCACGATGTGAAGGCGGATCAGGCGGATACGCCGACACTGGATGAGACGCAGAGAGCACTTGCTCAGCTGCGAAACGGCAAATGTGCCGGAGGTGACGGGATCCCACCTAAAGTATTGAAACACGGTGGACCCGCGTTGTTGACTGCGCTGCACCACTTGGTGCAACGCGTGTGGATTGAGGAGGAGGTGCCTCCTGAGCTGAAGGATGCCCTTGTGCTACCACTGTACAAGGGCAAAGGTAGCAAGCAATGTTGCACGAAGCTGAGTTGTGTGGCGGACGTGTTTACTCTGCTCCGGCAGTTTTGTGTGATTTCTTCTTGCCAAGTCAACGGAATTCGGATTATTATACACTGTTTTCTGGAAACTGTGCACTGAATTTACTGAAACATGAATTTTGGACAAATTCACAACTGTTTTTACAAAAACTGTGACAAACGTTTTCACTTGTCCAACATGTACCGTGAGTCTGACTAAAGTGGTTTTTTCCGTAGGGTTTGGGTCATCTTTTTCTTACATTTTATATCCATCTTATGTAGTATTTTTATGCTCTTTCTTTTAAGTCATCTTACGCTCATGAATTTCGTGGGATTAGCCTACATTTGTTTCTTTTATGTCATATTCCGGCTGAGCCTCTCACTTCAATGTCTCTTTATAAGGATTTTCTCTAAGGGAATTTTATACCTTCAACTTGCGTACATACAATTATTTTGCTATTATTATATACTACATACATTACTTGTGCTTTTTACAAAGTCTTTTTATGTAGGTTGGTTTGTATTCCTAGAAAACTCCAAACTTTTAGCTTCCTCCTGATGAGCCTCCTTTTGATGAACCGACGTTTGATATTGATCGCCCCCAATAGCTTCTCGTCAGTTTAGGCTAAGTTTTGATCAACACTATACAAAGATTTTGCCGGCCTATCTAGTGTTATTGATTGATGCCACATTGACCCCCGCATGCCTGGTTTCGCCAACGCTTTATGATCGTCATGGGTCTCACGTTGTTAGAGGGGCTTTTATTTTAAATTGTGATTGAAGTATGGGTATTTTTCTGGGCTTTCAAGTGTTGTCCACCTACCTTGGTATTTTTCGGGAGTATTCTGGCAATCGCTATCTTTTATTTGTCAGTTTTTGTCGTTTTACGCATGCTGCGAACAATATTTGACCTGACCGACTAGCTAGAGAATTTTTATGCTCGTGTTTAGATCTCAATCATATTTTACTTGGGGTAATTCGTGCATTCTATAAATTCTTCCATTATCCTTCTCGCCTACACCATTTCCCTTCCCCTATTTTGCTTTAGCTTTTATTCCTATTTTTCACTTATTGTGGCCTGAACCCTATGGATAGTCTCTTTTAGTCGACCGCGGATTCATGCACCGTGCACATATTCACTCACACATCTCAAATATGAATTCCCCATCACTGCACATCAACGGAGTAACAAACAACATTCCACAACCAACAATGGCAACCTCCGCCATACTTTCGACTCCTCACACTGTGTTGCAAAATTACACCTGCAATACCTGTCACGCTCTTTTCTCGACGGCTGCTGGTCTTACTCGGCATACCGGATACCACAAACGACATCCCAACGATCTACATATGCGCGGTGCTCCAGTGATGTCATGCCAACAATGCAATCGTCAATTCGCCTCAGCAAGAGAGCTTAACACTCACTGCCGCCAGGCACACCCCACTATTTACCAAGACATGCTGTCATCCCGAGCGGCCATATCCTCAGTACACTGGTCTGCGGAGGAAGATACTCAGTTATTACTGCACGCAGCTCATTTAGGCGAATCTGTATCTTCACTAGCGCAGCTTCTGCCACTTTTACAAACTAAACTCCCCTTCCGAACGATGACAGCAATAAGGAAACGGCTCCAATCTCTAAAATGGAAACGCCCTCCAGGCCGCCGCCTTCATCGCCACCAACCTCAACAGTCGTTAACACCCACGACGGGTGCAACCGATAATATTACTGAGGACACAAGCAGTAACCACAGTCCGGAGCAAAACACACCGAGCTTTCCTGTGATATCCCTAGCATCCAAAGAGAACGCGTCACCCACTCCAGAGAATCGATCACATCGCCCCTCTGCTCCTGTTGCGCCTTCCACCGGCTCAGCATCCTCTCGTACATCA
This sequence comes from Dicrocoelium dendriticum, assembly GCA_944474145.2. NCBI lineage: Eukaryota > Metazoa > Platyhelminthes > Trematoda > Plagiorchiida > Dicrocoeliidae > Dicrocoelium > Dicrocoelium dendriticum. Next base: position 27,105 of record CALYDF020001321.1, read on the forward strand.
TCCAGCTTATCATCTGCCTCTGACAGCAACAAAGAATTGGAAGTACTTTATATTTGGAAATATTTTACTCGTCGCCAGCCGGCTATTTCGCACCTCCGCTGTCGTCCCGGATCGCCCAACAACCCTTTTATCATCAACGCCCCAGATTTTAACCCCTCCAATGACCCGAATGCCATTTTATACACGCCCAACTCGATGCACCCCCTTCACCCCAGCCGCGGATAGGGGCCTATGAAAGGCCCGCGGCGCAGGCTCCCACCTGTTTCCCTTCATCCCCTGCCCTGCAGAGTCAGAGCAGTGGATTTGCTGGTCGCTCTTTCAACGAATCAAACGGACCGGCCTCTGCCGACTCCATAGCCAGCTCTCGGAACCGCGTCCACCCGTCACCCACACACTCACCCTTATCACCCATAGCCCTACCAT
>CALYDF020001322.1:0-25008 GCA_944474145.2 Dicrocoelium dendriticum
CGCGTTGACCCGGAAGGCAAGCAGCTGCACAAGTACGGAGGTCCCGATTAACATTGGACCAAAGGAATCGTGCGGTTATGAGTTTAACCGATGCATGAACGCCTGCGAGAGACAAGCCGTGCAACGTGTCAAACACGATCTGTCGCAGCTCGCGTGAGACGACTGGGCGCGGCGTGCCCAAAGAGAAATCGCAAAAGGAAATCCCGTCTGATGGTGTCAATAGAACAGGTCGTATGTCCATTTGCATAGCAGATAAACCTCAGGATCGTTAAGTTGCGTTGTGGCCATGGCTGCCAAATGGATAGCAGTGTCGGCGTCAGTGAAGATAGCTTGGATCAGGTAAAGTGCATCGGCGACGGCGTTGTGTACATCAGAGACATGCCGTATATCGGTCGTATACTGAGCGATATAGTCAAGGTGACGAAACTCTGTAGGACAGTATCGGTTGGTACTAGAGCCGAGCACGTAAGCCACGGGTTTGTGCTCGGTGAAGATGGCAAACTAGCAGCATTCTCAGACGTGTCGAAAGTGACGTATCTCTAGGTAAATGGTTAATAGTTCTCTACCGAACGTGCTGTAGAGAGATTCGGTATGTTTGTGGCGTTTGGAGAAAAACGCTTAGGGCTGCCACGTGTCGGCTACTCGTTGCTGCAAAACAATGCCGACGGCCACGTCCGAGGCGTCAGTACTGAGGGACAGTGGGGCGGTCGGATCGTGATGTGCTATAGAAATTATGTCGGAGGGTGTCTCATTCAGCGACAGGAAATTCGAACTCTTTGAGTATCCCTCGGTGAAATCCGTAAGGTGTTTCATCAGCGACGCTCAGTTGGGTATGAACAGTCGGTAAAAGTTGACAAGCCCATCAAAACGCTTAAGATGTTGGAAAAAATGAGGCTCGGGGTAGTCGATGATGGCTTGAGTTTTATCCTGCATTGGCAGGACGCCTGCAGAGGAATATACGATAGCGGCGAAAGTTGACTGAGCCGAAACCAAAGGAATACTTTTCTGCATCGATCTTTACCCCGTGTTGAGATAAAGGAACAAAAATTGTTCGTATTTGGCGCATGTGTTGTTCTCGTGCAGAGCACGGGATTAAAATATTGTCGAGACAAGCGTAAGCGAAGTCTAAACCGCGACAAACTTGGTCGATGAAGCGCTGAAAAGTATGCGGACATTCTTTAGATCAAATGGTACGCGTAGGAATTCAACAAAATCAGGTGGATTTGTCACGGCAGTTTCAGCTATGTCCGCTTCGGCTATCAAAATTTGGTTGTGTGCGCGTGCTAAGTTGAATTGCTGAATATATTTTTACTCGCCAGACAGGTCGTGAGGTCCACGATATGTGGGATTGATTAGCGATCATGCGTGGTAACGGTATTTCATGTTCGGTGGTCGCCGCAAGGAGGCCAGTCCCCCATTACCTGCTTCAGGGCTGATACCGACGTTGAGCGCGTCAAGGTCATGCTACACTACCTAGCCTGTGGTGCTGCATTGTGCGCGCTAGTGCATGAGTGTCCGTCTCCCGACTGACCAGCGATGCTTATTGATTGGTTCAAAAGCGAGTGCTTAGCCAAGCCATGTGGACTGCGTAAAACTAAACAGTTGATCTGTGCCCAGTGTGGACTGCCGATGTACTATTGCCATTGCTTCTACTAAACTTCCATTTGCAATACTGTGGTTTTGATTTCGGTTGAGTGGAAAAAGTTGGCGACAGGGGTTATTCTCATTGCTCATGGCAAATTCAATAACGGCACACCAACCCCTTTGGAATTCTTCTACTGAAAGGCCTACTGCGCAACAATGGTTGCAGTGGATAACTACATTTTCTAGCTACGTTGATTTGCTTTCGCTCCTTGGCGGAAATTGCACGATAGATGATGCAGCGAAAATTAAATTACTACGCTCCATCTCGCCATCGAGGGCCAGCGATATTTCGACAGTTTACAATTACATACGAAGCGAGACCTAAAAACTGTGTTCTATTCCCTGGACCGAATATGGGGGAAAAGCCCCATGTGTTTACTGCTCGGTATAAATTCAGCACCATGCGACAACAACCAAATGAGACTGTAAATGAGTTTATCTCTCGTCTCCATCCTGCTCTTCCTATGGTCAGATTCTTCCAGCCCAGTTCGAAGAAGCGATGCTGTTACATGCATTAATCGTGGGTGTTTTCGATGAGAAGGCACGAGAACGTCTGCTCTCCGAAGATGAAACGCTACTGACGTGGGAAAAAGCATGTGATATAGTCCGACAGCATGCCAACCTCGTCCAGGAACTAGCCACATTTCCCTCTTCAAATCAATCAATCTCACATGACGTAAACAAGGTCTGCCAGACTAACCGTGGACATGCCTTACCTCGCCCCGTACAGCGCAAAGAATTCCGTTGTTACCGTTGCGGGGAGAATCACTTGTCCCCGACTGACTGTTCGCACATTCATTCATTATGCAGATTTTGTGGAAAAATGGGTCATATTCAGAAAGCGTGTCTTTCCAAGCGGAAATCACTCGTCCAGGAACAATCTAAGACTACAAACTGCGTTACTGATGAATTGCACCAGCATTGGATTAACACCACAACCGTTTTTAATTGTACCGTTACAGCAGAAAAACCGTTTGTCGTATCCGTCCAAGTAAACGAACAACCGGTAGAGTTTGAAATTGATACCGGTTCCGCAGTCACTTTGATCCGACCAGACGCCTTGTCCCAACTTCCAAAGCTGTGTCCACCGAACATACAGTTGCGATCTTATACGGGACAGATGGTGAATGTGCTTGATACCTTCAATGCACGCATTTCTTACGGTAATTAAACGAATCAGATGTGTGCTTACGTTTCCGGAGGACCGGGTCCGAACATCCTGGGCCACGATGGAATTAACCGCCTTCCTGGCATAATGTCGAACGTCAACCTGGTGAAAGACAATCCGCAGTTATTTGAGATTTTGCAGAAGCATGCAGTCTTATTTGATCAGTCGAGATCAGGACTTTAAAGAATTACAGTGCACATCTGGTACTGAAACCACAGACAAAACCGCGGTTCTGGAAAGCTCGCATTGTTCCCTATGCCCTCCGTGATAAGGTCGAAAGTGAATTGCGCCGACTTCAGTTGGAAGGTACCGTTGAACCCGTCCAGTATTCAGACTGGGCAGCCCCCATTGTGCCAGTATTGAAGAGCGATGGTACGATAAGAATCTGCGGGGATTACAAGGTTACGATAAACCAAGCGTTAGAGTTAGACCGGTATCCGCTACCAAACATTGAAGACATTTACGCTTCCCTTTCCTGTGGTGATCTATTTACAAAACTAGATCTGAGTCATACCTACCAACAAATTGAACTCAATGAACAATGAACAATGAATTTATACGGGTTACTAAGCGTTGCTTTACAAGCCTCGTTGGATAGTTGGTGGGGATATCAACATAACAATTATGATGAAAAGGATATTAAAATAGTTAATAATTTAAATACGAAAATAAGGACTTATCGTTTGCTTCGCTGCCGTCCCGCGATCCTCTCAGATTCACATCATCCACAGTTAACAACAAATAATTCCAAGGTAAACTCCAGGTGTAGGATGGAGACATAGTGTTAAGTAACAAAGTGTAAGTGGGTGAGTGCATCGTCCAACCGTCTTTTAAATATTGTTAGTGCCGGTGCAGAAACGACCGATTCTGGGAGAGCATTCCACGGGTGACAGACACGGATGGAAAAGAAATTTCTGCGGCACTCCAGACGACTGTATTGTTCTGCGAGTTTTAATGAGTGGCCCCTCAGGTTTGTATTGCTGCTGAGTTGCAGTAAAGGGCGGCACACATGATGTGGGTCTCGCAGAATCAAGTATGTCATAATCAGGTCGCCTCGTAGCCTGCGATAGCTTCCACTGAACAATCCTAGTCGTCGCAGCCTCTCCTGGTAGGACCGATTGCGCATTCCAATTACGTTTTTTGATGCCCGGCGTTGTGGCTGCTCCAGTGCATTAAGGTCGTGTTTCAGCCATGGATGCCAGGCTTGAATTGCATATTCGACATGGGGGCGAACATACGTACTGAGCATTTGTCGAAATATGAAGATGTTTATTTGTCCAAACGCCCGCCGCAACATCCCAACGTGTTGTTTCCCGGGTTTCGAGGCCTTTTCGGATTGCCTGGAGCAACCCAAGTCATCTTGAACCAGGACACCCAAGTCACGTTCGAGAGTTGAATGTTGCAGTACATCCGTTCCGACTCGGTATGAGCAGCTGCCTTGATGTCGGATGGAAAGCACCTTGCATTTACTGACGTTGAAATGCAATAAGTTTTGAATCGACCATTGATACACTGTATCTAAGTCACTTTGGAGCACATGTTGGTCGGCGTTCGCCTGGATAGTGCGCCAGATCTTGATATCGTCGGCTAACATTAGGAAGTTTGAAGCGATTCCCTGTGCAGGGTCATTAATAAACACCAAAAACAAACGTGGACCTAGAACCGAGCCTTGCGGCACACCACACTCGACTTGTATGGGGTCCGATAAAGAGCTCCGAACTCTGACCACTAATTGCCTTTGAAATAGAAAGTTGGCGATCCAGCTTAAAAGAGGGTCTCCGATCCCGTAATGCTGCAGCTTGGATAGTAGTATCCGATGGTCTAGACGATCGAAGGCCTTGGAAAAATCCAGGTAGATCACATCAACACCTTCTCCAGCGTCGGCTGCCTCGGTCCAGCTACTGCGTGCAATTAGTAAATTAGTTGTACATGACGGCTGTCGACGGAAACCGTGCTGTTCAGGAGTGATGAGGTTGCAGTTTTCCAGATAGCACACCAGTGCATCGGCAACTATGGATTCCATGACCTTGGAGAGTATAGGAAGAAGGGTTACTGGGCGGTAGTTGGAGGGATCAGATCTGCTTCCACCTTTGTGAATCGGGCTTATTATTCCAAGCTTCCACATGGCGGGAACTTGGTTCTGATCTAAGCAGTGCTGAAAAAACTGCGCTAAATGTCCTGCCAGTTGGTTTGCTGCTGCTCCCAATGCCTCAGGGCAAATGGCGTCGAGACCCGGCGAGCTGTGTTTGCGTAGAGAAGTCAGCTTTTGCAATACAGCCTCTGTGGTAAAATTGATGTGGGTTAGTGCTGGTGAGCAGAATACAAAGCTTGGTAGATGGCTTGGTGGCAAGACCCTTTAAAACGTGGTTGCGTATTGCATCTGCAGCGCGTTTGCAGCTTCCATAGACGTTCTTGTTGGGCCCTCAGCCGTCTTGAGTGGAGGAAATCCTTGCCTCACCTTCCGTAGGCTATTAACGTGCTTGTACAACAGCTTGTGGTTAGCACTGAAGGTTTTTGCGATGTTCTGCTGATAGGCGGCTTTGTCTTCTCTTAGCAGTTGAGTGTAGTGGTTACGTTGGGCTACGTAGTTGTCCCAAGTTTCTGGTGCTGGAGCTTCTCTGTACACTCGATTTGCTGCGTTGCGTACTGTCATCCATTTTCGGGTTCCGCTCCTAACGAAAGAAACAAATTTGCACTTATTGCAAGATGTTATCTCTGAAGCCTGTGCAACCAGCTGACTGAATGTGTTGACGAACTCGATGAGGGATCACGTACGTACACCACCATTAGTACTCATCTCGGATTATTCCGCTATATACGCATGCCTTTTGGAATAAGCTCGGCTCCATCTATTTTTCAAAGTATTATTGACTCACTCGTGAAAGATATACCAAACACATGTGCGTACTTAGACGGCATTTTAATTACTGGACGAACTACCGCCGAGCAATTACATAACTTGGACGTCGTCCTGAAGCGATTATCGGATGCCGGTTTGGTTCTAAAAAGAGAAAAGTGTGAGCTCCTTGTTCCGAGTGTACCGTATCTTGGCTATCGATAGTCACGTGAAGGATTGTGCCCAGTGGAAGAAAAGACAAAGGCGCTACTTGAGGCGCCAGCACCCAAAAATGTTCATGAATTGCGGTCGTTCCTCAGTGTTGTCACTCAGTTTTCCAGGTTTATACCATCGGCAGCAACTCATCTGCATCCCATTCACCAGCTGCCACGTAAAAACCAAGCTGGAATTGGAAAGATACTCATGAAAATGCATTCAAAGCAGTCAAGAAGCTCTTCGCATCTACAGATGTTCTTGTGCATTTTGATCCGCAGAAGCCTGTTATTCTTTCTTGTGACGCCTCACCTTACGGTCTCGGAGCTGTTTTAATACACAAATTACCGAATGGATCTCAACGTTCCATTGCTTATGCTTCAAGAACCCTGACACCAGCAGGACGAAACTACTCTCAACTTGATCGAGAGGCAGCCGCTGTCATCTTCGGCACCACTCGATTTCACCAATATTTACTCGGGCGACCTTTCGTGATCCATACGGATTATAAACCTCTTGTTTTCCTCCTCGGTCACGAGAAAGGTATTCAACAAATGACTTCACCTAGAATGGTACGTTGGTCGCTTATTCTTTCGGCGTATACATACGAAATTCAATACGTTCCAGGCAAACAGGATACCACCGCTGATGTTCTTAGCCGGCTTCCCTTACCAGAGACACCATCGAAAGAATTTATCCCACAAGAGCTCGTAAACCTGGTCCAGCATTTTAATGATTCCCCAGTCACATGTACCGACATACGCCAGGAGACTGAGAGAAACTCTGTTCTATCGTTGGTCAAACGCTATGTCCAAGTTGGGTGGCCGGACAACACCCCCAAATATCTCATGCCCTTCCGTAACAGGATGTCTGCACTCAGCCTGCAGAATGGATGCTTGCTGTGGGGCGCACGAGTTATTGTCCCCAAGAAATTTCGGTCACGTATCCTTGACGAACTACATGATGCGCATCCAGGTGTCGCAAAGACGAAATCGTTAGCTCGATTTTATGTGTGGTGGCCTGAATAAGACAGTGATATTGTGCCGAAGGTTGGAAGTTGCAGACCTTGCCAGGAGACCTGAAGCGCCGCTCCTCATGCGCCAATGCAGCCTTGGAAGTGGCCAGAAACACCCTGCAAACTAGTCCACGTTGACTATTTCGGTCCCTACGAAGGTCGGATGATTTTGCTTATCAGCGATGCCCATTCCAAATGGATTGATGCTCATATTCTTGTTTCAGCAAATTCAGCCGGTACTATAGAGAAACTACGCACAACGTTCGCAACATTTGGCCTTCCCGAGACATTAGTATCTGACAATAGACCAGCATTCGCCAGTGTTGCGTTTTTACCTTCCTCAACTCGAACGGCATTAAATACATAACAACTGCATCCTATCATCCTTCTTCTAATGGGTTGGCGGAGAGAGCCGTACAAACAGGGAAGAAGCTGCTAATAAAATAACCAAATGCTCCGCTGCGTGTGCGATTGGATTGTTCCTTGTTCGCATATCGAAACATGCCAAACGAGACCACAGGCAGAAGCTCAGCAGAGTTAAGGTTTGGTCGTCGACTGCGTACACGATTGGTTTTATTGCATGGATCTATTGAGCAACAAGTTTCGGAAAAACAACAACGAGTGTAAGAGCGCTTTGATACTTGTAGCAGAGACAATCATGTGACAGATTCAGATCCCACCTACATCCGCTTACCTGCAGGCTCGGGGTGGGCGCCATGCGTCGTTAAAACAACTAACGGACAGATAATAGAAGCAGCGACTGAGGATGGAAGGATCGTTCGACGCCATTTAGATCATGTGCGACCGAGATTGTCCGACACAGAAACAGTTGCCGAGACAGAGCAGCCATCTCAAACATCGAACGACATGCACGTGCGTGACGTTGAGTCACAATTGCGGCGCTCTGAGCGCCGACGCCGACCGGTCGATCGTTTCCAAGCTGGATAGCTCCAACTAAAGGTGGGAGAATTGATACAGACGTTGAGCGCGTCAAGGTCACGCTACACTACCTAACCTGTGGAGCTGCATTGTGCGCGCTAGTGCATGAGCGTCCATCTCCCGACTAACAAGCGACGCTTATTGATTGGTTCAAGAGCGAGTGCTTAGCTAAAACATGTGAACTGCGTAAAACTAAAGAGTTGATCTTGTACCCAGTGTGGACTGCCGATGTACTATTGCCATTGCTTCTACTAAACTTCCGTTTGCAATACTGTTGTTCTGATTTCGGTTGAGTGTAACATGGGCCATGTAGAGAGACGACGCCCATGCGCTGTTGGACGGTCTGACGATACCCAGCTGAAGCATGTGGTCGAATACGGATCATGCTGCACGTAGTTTGTCTGGAACAAGCCTTCTTGGTCTTGCGCTAACTGTTCGACGGCGCGTGACGTTGCGGTGAGCGATCTCTCTCATGAATGTTTGAAGCTTTGCAGCCGGTCGAACCAGTCCCGGGTAATCGGAGAGGAGGATGAAATAGTCGGACGGTGCGTCTGAAATCCGAAGTACAGGGCTGATTATCGGGGCATCGGAAAGGGCGCCAACAACACCAAGTTTGGTAGGGTCAACTAAAATTCTGTGTCGACCTGCTTCGACAAACAATCAGAACTGACAAATAATGTCGTTGCCGCTGATTATGAAAGGTACTGCCGCAACCGTTATAACCCACTGAAAGTCTCTGCGGAGATGTAAATCTAGCTTCATCATGCGCTGACCGTATGAAGTTATCGGTGAGCCTTTAGCGACCCGTAGATTGTAAATGGGCTTTGACTGCATGGCTTATGCGCTGGCAGGGATAATGCTCACTTCGGCTCCTGTGTCGATAAGGAAGTGACGCGGAAGCACCTATCCGTGACGTGACACAGACGACCTGTTCTGTCGCTGCCAGACCCGTGCGCCGCATTCACCTGCTGGCGAGCTATTATCTCTGTGCCACTACCCCACGTTTGGTGCAATGTGAACGGCAACGTCCAGCATTATCAACATATTGGCGATGATAACAGCACATTCATTAAAGTAGCATTTCGCGCTCGACTGCGAGGAGGGGATTGACTACGTCTGCGCAGTGACCTGGACCTATACGGTGGAGGTCGGGACTGACAGGCGCAGTGCCGAATGGCGGTTATTTCAGGGTCGGCGTGTCGTCTCATAAAGCCCTGTCTTTCTAAATGCATTTCTCCTATTTCACGGCTAAGCGCGGCTATCTCTTCGTCTCTCGGGTATGTTTGCGTGGACGCTTTCGTACTAAAGTCTCTATCAGCTTATATGACAAAAATGTTACCGAATTTCTTGGGGTGCTGAGGGATTCTATCACATGCTGCATCTGCGGTTATGGCCAGATCTTTGAGTGATATATCTGGGTACGCTACAAACATTAAAGAAAGACCATTAGATAGGCGGGAAAGCCAAAAATTGTTTAGAAGCTGTTGCACTCATGTACAAATGGCCAGCTATCTGCTGAATATTGTGGAGCAAGACTGAAGTCTTGCGATCGCCTAGCTTAGTGCTATTAAGCAGTCCTTCCAATCCAGCACGAGCGCTAGGTTGCCACTCCTTTAGGATCAATTGCTTCATAGCTTCCTATTTACCGTCCTTCGGCGGATGAAGCAGTACATCCTGAACACGTTACACCACGTGTTGCGGAAGGCGTGGAACAAGTTGGTTGTATTTAGCTTGATCAGTATAGATCGCTCTGTTTTCTAGCTCTATGTCAAAACTGGAAAAACAAGTCGCTGGGCTTACGTGCCACAAAGTCCGGAATAGCCAAAGTGAGCAAACTCATGCTACTGCCCGACTCTGGTTTTACACTGGCGTTAGACATGATATACGATTAATACTAGTGAAGTTTAAAAACAAATGGACGGTAAACAATCCACTATGGATTAGGGGAAAATGACTTGAAATGTACTCACCGAAAACTAAACGACCAAAAATATTCGAACATTCATGCATTCGAATCGATGTCACCAATTTGCAGGACTAGTCTGTACTAGTACGAGAGTGTCCTTGCTCCGGTGCGGATACCAGAAAACAGAAAGAACGGACACAACGGATTGTATTCAAGAAAGGTTACAATCGGACGAAAAACAGATGATGTGGGATCAGACTGATTCGTCTATGGATGCCGCATTCAGAACGCCAGATTCCTTTGAAGATCGGAACCCTAACGGAGCGGCTCCACTCGGTTGGGACAGCTTCCTGCTCCCACAGCCGCACTAGTAACTCTTATAAATCATACAAAAGAGTAGGTACCCCGAATTTGAAGAGGGATAGAGGAAGATCACCTGGTCCCGCGACTTTATTCAAATTCAGCAGTCCGATCTCACATTCGACTTCTGTGAGAGAGGGCGGATCCAAACGGAGAGCCATGATGAGGAATCTAACAATTCCAGCCGCTTAAATTGCTTTCAAAATGCTCAGCCAAAGGCTCTATACATTTTGACAAGTTCTTAGTTGGCTGTCCACACACGTCATAAATAGTTTCACTAACACCATGTCTCCTGCAGCCCGTTTCCCGAAACACACTGAATATCTTCCGATGGTTACCAAGGCAGCGACCACTTCTATCTCTGACGCATCATGAGACCACCAGGATTCGCGGTCTCTCTTCAGGATAGAATCGAGTTTTGCCCTCAGCTCGTTACGAGTTTCATTGTGTTCACTTCCAGCCGGAATGTGCCGGTCAGCATAGATGGGTTTTAGCGACTGCGAAGAAACCCAGTGTCTACTTTGGCTAGTGAATTTACCACATGATGGTTTAGGTGCATCTAGTAAGGTCTGGTGAACACGTGACCAGTGTCCTTCAACCGTATTCAGTGAGCGCTTAAGTAATCCGCAAGTCAGCGCACTTCGATACGCGTTCAGAACAGCTGGCTTCGAGAGTTAGTGTCCATGACCTCACACGGTCGTCGAGGCCGACCACCAAAACTCGCCCGCAGATCAGCACGTACAAGTGCATGGTCGGTGTTCACACAGGTGCTTCAAATCGAGCCTCTCCAGAGAGAACTGCTCGCAATGTGGACGATTTGAATCCATGGCTTGTTTGAGGCTGGTCGGCGCCATGCCACCTTCCGACGGGCGCTGTGTCGGAAGTTAGTGCTCACAAGAAATAAGCGAGCAGCTCCATACAAATGAAGGAACCACTCACGGTTATCATTACGGGAGCCTACACCGAGTTGGCCGCCAAGATGCAGCTCAACAGTGGACAATTTTCCATCTTGAGCGTTCAGATCTCCAGACAACACTGCAGTGTCCGTGCTTCTTCTGTGGCGAAGTAGCTCATTCAGTTGATGATAGAAATAATCGCTACAGTTTGTGGGGGCGTACACAGCATTGACAAACAGACATCGATTAGCTCCGCGCGACTTCGAAGCTCTGAACGAACCAGACTGATTGGGATCCAACCGACCAGAGCAACTTCACCTTGGGAACTCGGGGCAATACCAACACCGGTTTTGCCACTAGTAGAAGCTGCATCGTCTCTCGATAGGCGAAGTGAGAAGGTACTGGTAGTGTCACCTGCAGGGTATCGCAGAGTGAGAACAGAGCTCGAGCCTTGCATGCGCGTCTCCGATAAGCAGCAGATATCGATCGAGAGGGTCTCTAATGTTCGGTCAAGTGCTGCCTGTAGCAGTGTGCGTACATTGACGCAGGCCAATCTGAGGGAGGATGGGGGCTCCAAATAGAAGTCGATGAACTGGGCTTGACCGTTTGAGTAAACATGGGCTTGTCCTAAGGACAAGAGTGACGCTCCGCGGTTACATGTGAGTTGAAACTATGAGATGAACGCCTATGAAAGCATGGTGGGGAGGGTCACGAATTGGGGGTTGAAAACAAGGATAGACAAGGGAACGTGAAATGGGACTATAAGGGTGAAAACGCCAAGTGGGGGACTAAGAAGACGGGAAGGCTTGAGCAGTCGCATACAAATGGTTATTCGCCCTGCTCGATGTAGCAGATAGGGCACCGTTGATTATCCTCTGCGGTGGCCAGAGCATCAAGAAATTGTTTGACGAAAGATTCACAGTATTGCGTGGGCAGGATACTGTCAGATTGCCCAGGCTTAGACAGGAGAACGATTAGGGTTCTCAACCAAAGCATTGTTTCAAAAACCTTGCCGCAAGGCAGCGGGTTTGGCAATAGACTATAAGGAGTCGGTTTTAAGGAATAAGGTACCACCCTCATTTCAGCCCCTAACCTGGAGGGCCAGGAGACTGATTTGGTCTGGCCTCTAACCATTGACCAAGCTGGTATAAGTGGTTCTGAAGATGCAAAAAAGCGCCACCCAGCATAGCTCAATGGATCGCTGAGGCACGCAAACCATGGCATCACTGTTAATCTCCAGACTTGACTCTGGTACGTTCACGCAAGATAACGCTTTCGCCGGTAAATTTGTTTTAATTCCGAAAATGTAAAATTCGTCAGTCTGCTGAAAATTTTGAACATTGAATATTCACTTGTCATAAACCACTGTCCAAATACCCCACCTCCTTTTCTAATGGAACGCTAGCGAGGGACAGCGGTTAGCAACATTTTGGACTGTCAAGTTGGTTGATTCTAACCCATCCTAGAGGCATTTTGACTTAGAAAAGCATTTAGTTATGAGGTTTTAGCAGCAGTGATGTTGATGGTATATACTTATTGTGTTCCGCTACTGATACTCACTACGGATAACACTCAGCATACCTCTACAGTCTGGGATTTAAACGCACTTAACCATAGAAAATAATCAATAGGCCTACAGCTATTGCCAGTTGAGCCCATAAATGAGTCATACGTACTGAGAAACTACCACAACTGAATATCCAGTTTAATTCGTCCGTTTCGGAAAACATGAAGTCTGACACCGGTTTTTCATCATTGTCCCATAAGACATGGAGACGGTCACCAAAACCCGGTCATCTTAATTCAAAAGATGATAAGCGTGGTACAACAGCAAAATCAAACAAAGAATTCCTGTACCGCTCATCTCCCCGAGTCAAGAAAAAGCCGCTAATGGTTTCGAGATTTTACCGTTCGTTTCGTTTTACCGACTTCATTACTCGTGAAAGACTCCGGACTCAAAAACATCGGTCTTCCCGTGCGCGTCACTTGTATGATTTAGACATGCAGATGCTGCAGGTCGAGCTGCGGGATACGTTGGATGCAGATGATGAAATGGAGGACAATCCTTTCGCTCATGAAATCGATGAGGAATTACAACGTCGTGATTTTGAGGAATCCATTATTCTTCAGAATACGGGGGCAGTTCAAACGAGTCACGTGTATTATAAAATCGTGAAGTTGTTTCGTTACATCAATGTACTCAATCCGCAGGGCACAGTAATTGCTTTGTTGTCCTTAAATTTATTGATAAAATGCAGTCCGGAAGTGGTTCAGGCGATTGAAGTAAGTAACGGAATTGCAACACTGCTTAATCTGGTTGAGTGCAAGATCACACCTGTAGTCTTAGCATCAATGAAGTTACTCTCAAGCCTATTCCAAATGATGTACATGCGAAGAGTGGCAATAGCCTTCGGTGCTGTACAAGTGCTGGTGGACCTACTTCTTGAATCCGAAGATCAAATTAAGAGAGCGTCTTCTGATCTGCTGGCCAGCTTAGCTTTATTAAAAGAAGCTCGACTATCAGTTACCAAAACAAAAGGGATTCAACACTTGGTTTGTCTCTTAGAGTTAGCCGCTCCCATCTCTAGCCGGAGAAAAAAAGTAGAGAAAAGCTCTGTTTATACTTGTTCGCTATCTAGCGGAACCAAAACGCAATCCGGTCCCGTAACCGTGAAAGAGAAATCAGGTTTAGAATCTGTCCTGGTTTCAGTTGCCACTGCCTTATGGCGCTTCAGTCGTACTGCAATCAATCGGAGGCTTATGCAGCGAGCTGGACTGGTGCCTGCTTTGATTCGTGTTATTCAGATAAATAGTCCGAACATACTTGTCCCTGTCTTGGGAATAATACAGGGGTGTGCAGCCGATATGGCTTTCAGGATATCACTCCGTTCCGAGGGAATTCTAAAACCACTGGTCGAAAACTTACACAATCCAGACTTGAGCGTCAAATTACAGTCTTCCAGGGCATTGTATCACTGCCTGGATGACCCGAAAAGTTTAGAGATAGTGCGCTCTGTTAATGGCCCGGAGGCCTTGGTTCAGATACTTCAAACCCAAATTGTGGCTGCCACAAAACTGATTAATGCAGGCTGGTTGGAGACGATTGAAGAATTCCAAAGTGTTTCTAATCGCGCCACTAGAGACGGGAACAACAACGCTGTACTACAACTTAACATTGAAAAGGTGAGCAATCCACTGAACGAAGGTAGGGAGGGTAGTAATAGCCGCTTTCACTTAGCAGGTGTGCCTGCAAAACAAACGAAGGCAAGTGATTCTTCGTCAGACATTGACATCCAATCTACACCCGATGCAGTGGCTGATGGATTGTTTGTATGTCAACTTCTACACACTGTATTAGCAACGATGACCAAATTCATTACCATGGAATGCGATATCGCTCTCTTACACCAACTCGGAGTCACCGAACTTTTGACGAAACTGATGGAACTGTTAGCTCGGCACGTACTCATTTACCGTCAGCCGTCTTGCACAATTTCACCTAAACTGCGCAAACTAGCCTTGTTGGAGAAAGTCTGTGCGCTGAATGTTGCTTGCCTTGCTCGTTTATCCTCGCTCGTGATGGTGCAGAAATGCCTAGTTCCTCAGGTTTCTGTGATAGATACTTTGATACATCTTTTAGACCACACGTCAACGGATATCATTGTACCAACGATTAATTCTATCAGCTCAATGGTTTCCAATGGCAGCCTGAGACAGATGATGGAGCAGCGTGGAGTGTTTCGTGTTCTCTTCTCCTTGTGTTTTCACTCCAACAGTCAAGTGTGTCAGGCTGCCTTGGTGGCTCTGAAGGCGTTCTTGAGCAACGCTCCAAGCAGGACAGTTTTACTACGTCCAGTAAGTGGTTCACTCTGTCTTCTGGTGCAGAGACTGAGCACTGAGTACAGTAAGTTAAGTGAATCGGATCTTGAGGTGGACTCGGACGCAGAACAAATAGTAGCCGCAATATGCTCTCTTCTGGCAGAAATTGCCTCAGACGAAGAGGGCCAAGAGATTCTAACCGAACTAGGTGTTGTCCCCTACCTGATAAATCTCATCAGCATTGCTCGTGGAAATGCTCTTCGGACCGGAGTTTCGGCGGCTGTAGTCCAGTTTGCTTCCACTGATGCTATGCTCAAAGCATTCCGAGGAAAAGAGTATCTCCGTCCATTTGTTAGGTTTATTACTGATGGTGATTATGAAGTGCGAATGAATGTTATAAAAACTTTGGAAATACTAAGCGATGATTCTCGTGTTTGTATGGCTATACGAGCGTCCGATATCATGTCTACCCTTATGCATTTACTGAGCAATTCACCAGAAGAGTTGCAGATAGCGGCAAGCAGAGTAATTGGAAAAGCGACCAAGATACGGATGGCCACAACCAGAAGCAAGGTACATCAATAAGCTGATTCAGAGTTGTATATAAAAATTGCTGTCTTTTGTACAGAGTTAACAACCTTCTGACAATAAAATGCTTCCACGCTGCTCTTGTGAACGATTGATAAACCTTATTGACCGTGCAATGTCTGCATGTTATCATCAATATCTAAGCTGGCCAAGGGAATGGTAGGTTTATGCTGCACACCATAGAGAGTGCAAGAGAAGCGAAAGGCAAAAATAAACTTTCTCAGTAGTTTTGGAACCGGAATGCGTCCTTAATCGACAGTGCTTCTGCTAGAAGGTGCCTGCAATCACTTAGGGTCAAAGTTTTTACTTCGTACTCTGATCTGTGAAAAGAGATACAGTTGTGGCAATCATGAGTAGCTTGGTGTGATGAAAAGAATACCACCAATGTAAGCACTAAGCGAGAAAAAGAAAATATGCGAATAGCATGAGCGAGCGGAGTGCAAAATAAGTAAGAACCGCTAATGTAAATGTTGCCGGGTAGCCGATGGAGTTAATGTAAAGTAGTGAATAAACACGTTCGGCTAGATACACTTGCTGACATGGCAAGGAGCCGACCTCAGTGACGTTCCTGCTGTGAGTCTCGTTGTCCCTCCCCATCCCTTTTAATCCCCCTCCCAACACGATCACATCTAGTAGCATAATATAATTTTATATCATAAATTTTCTTGTTGCCTAGTAGCCGGAGCGATGCTCATCCGTTGCTGGTAGCTCAGCTGGCATACATCTGTTGCACCTTCTTTTTCTTTTATGTATTGCGACACAGTAGCTGAGGTGATTTACACCTGTAGCTAACGTGTATAAAGATGATGATGATGAGTGAATCAGATTGATAGTTGCGGGACTTCCTTTCATAGCAACTTTTCTGTTAAACGTATTCACCCAATAGTTCAACTAAAGTACTAAGCTAATATGCATTGTTTTCCTCAAGCAAAAGAACAAACTCTTCGAGCAAAGAAATAGTCTGTTATGTGTATGGAACATACGTGCATGTGAATGGTTTGCGAAGCGGGATTTATTACCACATTTTTCTACAGCGCTAGTCGATTTAGCCCGTCTGGTGTAACCTGAATACTATGTTGCGGTTAGGTAGTCCAATA
Organism: Dicrocoelium dendriticum; assembly: GCA_944474145.2. Lineage (NCBI taxonomy): Eukaryota > Metazoa > Platyhelminthes > Trematoda > Plagiorchiida > Dicrocoeliidae > Dicrocoelium > Dicrocoelium dendriticum. The sequence continues at coordinate 16,482 of CALYDF020001322.1, forward strand.
TACACACTTCTCATTGAGCCGAAATAGCAGAGATGCAGAAGCTGCTTAAGTCACATCTAAAAGGTGCTGAAACTCTACCACAGAATTACTCATCTGAAGTAGTGGTGGCCGCATCCAACACGGAGTATGGAACGGCTTTTTGCCATTTCGATCCCTCCATATCTATAGTATTCTGGTCGTTGTACTCATCGACTTCGGCACCCTTGTCAAGGAGAGACCCGACTCCTAGTTGGATTGGCGAGGCTCTACTCCACCGACGCGTCCCAGATTGCGGATGGGTGAATACCTTCCTTAGAAATACTGCTGTAAATAAGTAGTCAGTTTGCAGCTGAAATGAATAAGCAGGCAGGGAGAATTTTTGGAAGTTTCTTAGACTTTGGGGGCTCTGAGCTGGTCATCTGTTGCCCCATTAAACACCACAAGCCCATGTACGGCTTTGTGTCAAATCCTATGTAAGTGCTTACGGGGTCAGTGCGCGCTTCTACAACCAGATGTGAGTGCCCAACGGACGATGGATGAACAACATTATAGCTACTGTTTTAGTAGAATGCTATGAAGCTTTGTGAGACGCCTCGTTGTCTACGGTCTTCATACCTTGCGGCAAGTTCATTGGTCAGAAAACTTTCACTGTCCTCGGTGGTATTCTATTCGGGCGGTTAGTACGCCGTGCTTTAGGATTTCCTCATATCAGCAATCTATTCTCAATGGTTCTTGAGATACCTTAATCGCCTTTCTGCTTTACGGAGCAAAACGTTTTGGTTTAAGGCTGCGGATGAAGTTCACTTAAACGATATTCATCCTCCATCAGACCAGCCGAAAGACAAAGCGCCCACAAGACCTATAGGCAAATGTTGCGGCTACTTAGTGAGAAGGAAAGAAGGCAATGAGCTATACGCAAATTATCGTTTTCAATTCTTCTTCAGGCGTGTACAGTAGTAGACGCGGGTACACTGTTAGATTTCATTTGTTAGCAAAATGGAAAAAGAATAATTGATTGCTCATTTAACGTGATCAAGTGAAAAATGACTAAGCATGTGACTGAAAAGAAGAGAGTTTGATGGCTATGTCCGGTGGTTGGCCATAGAAGCTTCAACGACTGCACCATTTTCTTTAGCACGCATAGGTCGGGTTTTGTTAACCGCTTGCATACCGCCTCAGCGGTAACAAGCAGTCTTTATGTTCTTGGTACTTTATGCAAGACTTTGAAATCGGTTTACTTGTTTACATGATGACCAGTGTTGAGATAGTGATCAGTTATTGAGCTGCAACATGTCCTATCTTTCTGGCCGATAAGCCAACTCAGGAGACTTGCTTTGTTTTTCTGACCTAAGTGCCTGGCCGTAGGTCCAACGTACCTCTACCCACAGGAACACTTGAACCGGTAAATTACCATCCCTTGTAGATGATCTGGCACTCATTTTTTGGATTCCGGAACAATCAGCGGTTTGTTCGTGTATACTAAGTTTTACTGAGCTGTGTTAAACTTTTTTGCAGCTTCGTACCAGTCTACGCGGGTAGATACCCTCGGCATTTTTCCTTTGAAGAGTGGAGTCAGAAAACATTACCTCTTTTCGTCTGTCTGCGTTCCTACTTTTGGACTCCTCTGCTTCATGTGCGTGTCGATGAAATGCTCCGGATATTCGTTCTCTAGGAGTGCTCTTTTGGTTCATCTGAGTTCTTTTTCGATGGTGTCATCACTGCACATTTTGTATGCTCGGTAAGTCAAGGGTTGCTCCAATGTCCTCTTACGGCTTAAGGACATGAAGCTGTAAAAATCCGTGTAGTGGCCTGTCCATTAAGGCTTCCTGTATAGTTTCATCTGGATCGACCCATCGTTTCGTCTGTTCAATCTCACGTCCAAGAAATTCATCTGAACATTGTTTTCCTCTTCAGCTATGAAAGCAACAATGGGATGGGGGTTGTTGAAACTATCGATTATGCCTTGCAACTTGGTTTCTCCGGTGGCTCCTGAAGCTTAAAGCATCAATATATCATCAGTAATACTTTAAACTAGAAATGACTAGATTATCTTCCAGACTTTCCATGTAGATAACTGCTAGCAGCGGACAAAGAGGTGATCCCATTGCCACGCCGTCGACTGGTCTGTACAGCTTGTTATTGAATTGGGATTGCACATCAAGCACACACCTAAGAACACTTGTTCTATTGGTTTGTTAGTATACCAAGCTTTACTTCTCGTTAGTCAATGTACACGCACAGGAGATTCACGATCTCTATCAGAAGTATATTGGTAAACAGAAAGCCAACGTCTACGGAAAACATTGGATAGTCCCGGATGTCCATACTTACTGCCTGGTATTTTTGGATATCCTCATTAAGATGAGGGACGGAGGTATATTGCAGCTCACCGTTTTCTGCAAGGCAACCTGTAGAGGGCAGTACGTTCACTTTTCCACTTTCGCCCCGATTGCTTACAAATGCGGCCTAGTGGAAACGCTGTTCTACAGGGCCAGACAAATTTGTATTCCAGTAACGCCGGAAGCTGAAGAGATTTTGCACAGGACCTTGGTGTCCAATGGCTACCCTGAAAAGTTCATTCAAGTGCTCAGCATACTCCCCAAAAGGAAACTGCTGGTGCTAACGTCAGAGCAATAAGCAATTTATCTTTTTCTGCCATTCAAGGTAGGCCATGTAGCAAATAACATCAGACACAAGTTCAGGTCCGCCGTAACACGTACGTACACGACTGCCCAGTTGCGCCTCAAGCACACTACGCGGCAACATGTTATTCAGGATCGTCAGAGCTACTCTTTGGCTAGTTCGGCCTCTCATGTGGTTTATCAGTTCAGCTGCAGTTGCAATGACCAGCCGTCGGTTGACCCAGCAAGTGGCTGAACACTTGACAAAGTGGGTTGAACAAATGATGACGCAACAAACCGGAGCGCCCCTAGAATGAACCGGATTCCGTCCTCATCTATCACCAAGCACCTCGTGACAACCGGTCACAATGTGGACCTGAAGGCTGCGTTCAAAGTGCTATTACGCAACCGGAACCCCATAATGTTGACAATCAGTGCGGAGTTGCTAGCTAGAGCCTATCAACCGGTGCTATGTGCACAAAAACTCCTCAGGCAATCAATTAAATTGCCTTGGTCTTGGTCTCGATTTTGACGTTTTGATTGGTGTGCCAATTTTTTCCCATGTATACATATGTGCATGGGTTTCTGCTTGTATTGTGTATGCGACTGAGGAGAACAGTAGAATTGTTGACATATCGCAAGCTATGTCTTCTTCCTGATTTGTTGATCAAATGTCATTCAGACATTGAGGCGCAATCATTTGTCAACTGGGGTACAGTATTTCGGTCAACCATCGTGCGATGTATCGAACTGCTCAAACTTAATATGGGTCTCAGTGAAGTGTCTCGTTTATGTACCTTTGGAATATCATAAAGGCGAGAAATGGTGGAGCCCCTAGGTCTCTGTTGTTCATACGCTTGTTTGGTTAAGGTACTCTCACACACCAGAAATTTTAGACATTTGTTTAATTGCATTTCTGTGTATTCCGTCTTGTTGTTCGCATGTTATAAAACACGAGGTGTCTGAAAGGATCATCTTCATTTTGTTCACATACGCAGTACGATCCATGGACACGATTTCGGATCTTTTGCCTGGTTTCCTTATAATTATCTCTTTGCTTTGCGTCAATGTGCACACTGTTTAGCAAACTTTGATGAACGATGGAATATCTTTGGTACTGAAAGCAAACGTTGACCAAAGTTGATATAAAATGCTCAAGATCCGTATCTTAGTTGACAACTAAGTCGCTGGCTCGATTGTTCAGGTGTTCAAACTGCGTTTCAATCTCCACACGGTTCTTATGTTTCGTGGGTGACCGAATTTTACGCCCACTGCAAGTGCTTGCGTCTACAGTCTGTTTAATTATATGTTGGACAGGTTTTGCATGTATCGCTCCGAAATAGTTGGGAAGTTCTTTGGGCACTTCGTTTCACTCAGTGTCTTCTGCAGTGCATATGGTTTCTTATTTACCATTTTGGTGATTACACATCGTACAGTTTCGATACAACGGACATGTTCATCATCAGAACCAATGTTAACGAATAAGCTCGTTTTCAGTGGTTCCTCATCAGGCTAATACGTCACCATTGAATAACTCGATGCCTGCTATCTCTATCTGATGAGAGGAAATAACCTCGAAACGCGTCATGGAGTGCAGTGGTTTCAGGCGGGCAACACCCAATTTGCTGTGGCTTCATCAGCTACGGTCCTAGTGATCGAATGGCCAAGGTTCACTTCAATAGGAATCGCGGTCCACTTTGAGATTGCGCGTCGCAAACCATCCACACAACGTGTACTTCAAATTGACTTTCCAACTTGACCTAAACATCAGTTAAGGGTACAGGTTCAAAACCAAAATGGTTTGAGTGACCAAGCTAGGTGATTGGCCCCACGCCGATCAAGTGTTTGTGTGTGTGTGTGTGTGTGGCGTTGTCCACACTGTGTCCGTGTTACAGGAGACCAGGGTAGAGTTAGCGCCTGGACAAATTTCTTGTGCGCACATACGTCAGGATCATGAAGCCTGACGGCTATTGCCTCGGCCGCCGCTAGTAGAGGAGACCCCACTGCTCTTGTGTGGCATCTAGGTACACGATAGATGGGCTGGAAAGCCTCATGCGTTCCTACCAGTTGTATCGATTCGAGCAGGTGGGTAGACACTGCGTTTGGCATTGATCTAATCACGCCGCTATACAGCCAAACTCCACAGTGTTCCCTGGCTCTCTCGGACAGTCTCCTGGTAGTTCTTCCGATATATCTTGATGGCACGAACAAGAAAAAGAGTATACACAGAAAGAAGTACTTGATTTTGGAATTCTATCCTTAAGTTGTTGGTTCAGGGACGGCACTGAGTAGAAGCTTAGCAGTAGGCTTGATGCATAGTACGTTGGAGTGATGATGTCAGAAAGCGTTCTATACGTTGATTAAGTTATCCCTTCCCCCTTTAACTGTAACGATAAGCAATCGGTTTCTTTCCTAGTGAATTCAATTTCGCTTTCACTTCTCGTACCTCCATGTTTCACCGAACGAACCTCTCCGGATAGCCATTTCTATCGAATAGGCTTCGTACAAAGTTGAGCTCGTTCCGAAGCATGTCTTCCATCATATCTTTCTTGCTGGTTCGGTTAGGCACCGAACAAGTTTACGTTTCTGGATGAGCGAAATGAAGCTGTCAAAGTGAGTATATTGCCCGTTCCACGTTGTCTTGATATGGACACTGGGCTGGATAGATCCGTCAGAGTTTCGGCTAATCGGAACGTCTAAGTACGACATTGAGTTGTTGCACTCAGATTCAAGGGTGAATTTTATGTTTGCGTGTGCTGTTAAATTGCCTCACTAATTCTTCCTTGCAAAGACGACTATCTGAGATGCAGAATATATCGTCCCCGTGCCGTCCGTAGTAGACTCATTTGTCGATAACTTCGTTTAGATAGTTGTTCTCTAACTTACCCATAAATACGTCTGCTAACAATGGTCCTAACGAAGAGTCCACTGCGACTCCGTCCTTCTGTCTGTAGATCTTTCCGTCGAATAGGAATGGTACGTTCCTGGAACACATCAGAAGCAACTGTTTTAGTCACTCGTTCGAGAGATCGGCGTCCACCTGGTGCAACGAACAGCATCACATAGGTAGTCTATGTTCTCCTCCTGCGGAACATTGATGAAGAGCAACACTAGATTTAGAGAAAACATTTTCCTACCGGTTAACTGCATATGGCTTATGGAGTCCAAGCAGCTGAATGTATCTGAGGCCGTGTTCAGATAGGAATATTCTGACCGGTACTAGAAGCTTAGCGAGCGATTTTGCTGTTGACTGATTTGGAGAATCACACATGTCTAATATTGGCCTCAATGGAAGCCCTTTCTCTACTTTCGGTAAGCCATAAAGACGGGGAATCACTGTCCCGAAGGTACGCGTATACTCGAACATCACTGAGTCGATCGCATTCTCTTGCTTCAGGCAGCGTAGTAGTTTTGTGATCCTATTTTATCGAGACTAGGTCAGAGCGCATGAGGAATACCAGCCCATCTATCGTGTACCTAGATGCCACACAAGAGCGGTGAGATCTCCTCTACTAGCAGCGACGAAGGAAACAGCCATCAGGCTTCATGATCCTGACGTATGTGCGCACAGGAAATTTGTCCAGACGCTAACTCTACCCTGGTCTCCTGTAACACGGACACATAGTGTGGACAACGCCACACACACACACACACAAACATACACACACACACACACACACACACACACACAAACACTCTTGATTGGCGTGGAGCCAATCACCTAGCTTGGTCACTTAGACCATATGGGTTTTGAACATGTACCCTTAACTGATGTTTAGGTCAAGTTATTCATTTTTGTTGTATTAGTCTGAGGAGGAACCACTGAAAACGAGCTTGTTCGTCAACATTTGTTCCGATGTCTACTCCCGGGATATTTTATCAGATGTTCATCATCGTTAAGTATGCCTAGGGTGGAATGTCTGCACGATTTGACGTTCAGTCTCAATCGGTCGCGACTTGATTGATTTACTAAAGTCCAGTGCGTACAGTTTTTAAGCTACTTGATGTGGGGCGGATATGATGTCTCTGTAAAGGTTTCCTAATGGATGTTGGCTAATTTCGTGAGCGAACACAATGACGGTAGAATTCAACAGACGCCTCCTCGTCAGCAAATCTGACGCTGGACTTAATTTACTGAGTAAGCTCCTTGCACACCTAGGCGCATTTGCTCCGTTTCAAGTCCTGTCTCGTCTCTCAGAAAGAAGGACAGAAAGCGGTGAGCTATACGCAGAAAAACAGTTATCAATTCTTTCTTCTTCAGTGGTACGCAGCGATAAGCGTAGGTACACGTTAGGTTTCATTCGTTAACAAAAAAGAAACCATTTGTGGCTCAGTAGTATACGGTGGGGTCTTCAACTTTGGCCGTGCTCTACGTTCCTCTATCAAGGGATTAGCAACACTCGCGCTTTCAACGGTAACATTTATAAGCCTATTGTTTTACTCACCTACGGAAAGTGTCGTTTATTTGCACGTGTGAAATTTTGAAATCGTTATGTATTTCCGCACAAGTGATAGACACATGTATGTTTCCGAAGCAAAGTGAGCAAACTCTGTAGCATACGCAATAAAATTGCATAGTAGCATCGTGCTGGGTTGAAGGTTGCTCAACGAAGAAAAATTTGTCGAATATGAACAAACACCATTTTATCAGCACTAACATCCGCTCACTAGTTGTAAAAGTGGAAGACGTCAAAAGCAACATCTGTTGTCAAGATTACGCAAAGCTAGGAGTAATTATGCTACAGACAACATAGCTTCACAAAGATGTTAACGACGTAGCGGTCGATGGTATTATTTTCCACCGCGCTGATTGCCCATGCCTAATCAGCAATCGGGGTGGTAGTGTTATTAGCTTTATAAACGCTTCCTGGTTCTCATCAGTTAAGCAAATATTCTGCTATTTGTCATAACTTATCGATGGTGTAGTAATAAAGTGCACGTCAAATTATCTAAGTGGATGCAGCTCAATATTGTTAGCCAACATTTATAAATCCTCCACTTGTCCAAGCTCAGCAGCCGACCAATTTTACGATGATTTCGCGACTGCTGTCATTATACACGTCAACCATTTCCAATGTGTATTTACTAGTGATTTCAATGGGTTTGACATCACATTCCTCACAACACTTAGATTACAGAACATCATGAAATGCCCCACCAGGTTAGAAGCAACCCTCTTTGTTAACAACCTGAAGATATTTTCAGTCAGTACTCGGGCACCACTTGGAAGTTGTGATCATTCGATAGTCAAGCAATCTCCTGTCGTCTACTGTAAGACGAACTACAAGGAATTCACTCGCTACAAATAACGTAAAGTTAAACGGAAACAAACCGGTCCCCCAGTCATATAACAATCGAAAGAAATGGTTAGTTCTACAGATTTCAGTTTGCTTTCGAGGCAAATGTCTCAACATATTGTAACCGGATGACAATTTAGCTGAACTTTGTTTTGATCTTTTCTGTCCGATGGAAAGTATTCTCATTCGTGCTGACCGGCTATCTCCACCACTCATCAAGCAGCTGCGTCGACTTAAGGATAGCATACAAAGTTAAAGCTCTTGCTTCAGTATCTTTTCTGTCTCTATGCATCGGGGAAGAAATTCACCACCTCAATCATGCTTACGTCCAGAGAAGGATAAGAAATAATAATTGCCGTGAGATTTGACAGATGATGGAACAATTTAGTGGAGTCGCGCGTCGTAGTACGAAGTCTGGCATAGAGGTAGAGGAAGTCAATAGCAACTTCTGCTACTCCAACATTGACTCACGCCCCAACTCCTCATCTGCACGGATTCAGTTGCCTATTGACTCATTGCCGGTTGTTGACGTTGAAGTAGTTCGCAAGACGCTTACCCAGCTAAACTCAAGCAAATCAAGCGGAATTAATCGGTTTTATCCTTTCGTCCTTAAGGAGTGTGCAGATTCAT
>CALYDF020001323.1:0-39581 GCA_944474145.2 Dicrocoelium dendriticum
TATCTACGCCAACTATTTGAGACGTAGATCCACTTTTGTGGATCGCTCAATTTGAGGCAGATTTTATAATCATATATTTACTTCTGTCTACGCAGATCCAGCAAACTCATATCCTATCTGTCTAAGGAGGTACGCATGCACGTCAAGCGTTATAAATTTTTCGATAAAACTGCTATAAGGCCGTAAAGGAGGCTACTATTAAGCGAGTCTTTCCCCTCTAGAAAAGCCACGTATAGCAGGATTTTATGGATCTGCGAATGGACGACAAACTATCCTCAATCTTGCAGCGAACATTGCAGCAACTCTTTGTTACATCAACCATGGGCAAGGCTTTACTTCGCGAACTGAGGCTTCCAGCAATTGTGAGCTCCTTTTCGCTCACTCAAATAGCTGAATTAGCGGATCGGGTAATCGAACGATCACTGCCACTATCCGAATCCTGCATGGTAAACACCGTTGCATTTCAGAGCACTTCTATTACTGACTTACATCCAAACATAAACCCTTGCAAAGCCAGGTTGCGACACTCCATCGCCAACTCCAACGGCTCATTATGAGCCGTTGTTGTCACGACCGACCAAACTCAACTAGAAAGCATTCAAAGGACAAAAGTCAGACAAGCTGTTACTGGCGATTCATGCTATTGGCTGTGTTGCGTAATTTAATGCTTCTGCCCAGGAAGGTCTTTAGACTACTAAGAAAAGCAGAAACTTAACAAAAATTAATTTGGTGAATACATCCTCTGCGGGTACAAACAAGCATAGGCCGATCGCACTTATCCAAATGACTTTGGCCAAGACGGACAAGTAAAACTAGCGCAAGTTTTACGGTAACGGATGACCAGCATGAAGCCGACCTTGGTGAGAAATTCAACAATAAGAAATGAGCGTCGGCGTCAGGAATGAGAAAGGGGAAGCAAGAGAGGGCGATTGTGAGCGAGCATTTTCTGGCCGTATCTACGAATCTTTATAAAGTGTCCAGCGTGAAACCTCAGCCTGCTTGGATTTAGGTGGCATTTTTCTGCATTGTGAATATTAACGATAACATGGGCACTGGTGTCAACCAAGAACTAAAAACTGATTGACAAATCGTAGACGTCTAGTATGCGACTATAAGGTTGGCCAAATATAAACATCGCCATCACTGACTGGGCTGGAGTTTACCTTCCTGCGGATTGCAGTAGGCTTTTGAATGGTTGCAACCAGGACGACAATTCTTTGCATTCTCTAATAAACAGTGATTTTACTAACAGAAACGGTGTGGCGAACTCTTAACCGGACTAAATCTACTTCCTGAGCCGCTTCCTTGACTACTACCACTGTACTGATTCTTACTTGAAATAACGAACTCCACCTTCAATAATCTCTTGAAAAGCTTTTAAATCGAGTCAATCGTATGATCAGCGTTAGTGGTCAACTTAACACAATGACATTCTGAGTCTTCATGAAGGTGTTCATGAACAATTACGTGGGTCTCAGTTATCTTGTCCAGAAAGCGTTCAGCTGCAAATGTAGCAAGAAAACCGAGTTGTTCGTTAAAAGACAGTTTCTCCACAGTTGTTGCGGAATGTTATCATTAATCTAGCACGAACCCGCCAACCTACGCAACTACCAGATTAGTTTAGACGGTGTGCCGTCGCCTAGCTCAACCCCGGATATTGGCTTTCGAAGTTTAGCTTCGTCAAAAGCCGTTATGCATTTAAAACATCGGCTTTCAGCAAATTGGATGTAGTCCGCCTGAAACCACTGCACTCCATGACGCGTTTCATGGTTATTTCCTCGCATCAGATAGAGATAGCAGGCATCGAACCAGGGATCATTGGGATGTTCGTTGTGACTGCTATCCCTAAGCCACCGGGTCACGACGGGCAAAGCTTGACACAACGGTTAATGACAGATCGGAAAGTCAATTTGAAGTACACGTTGTGTGGATGGATTGCGACGCGCAATCTCAAAGTAGACCGCGATTCCCATTGAATTGAACCTTGACCATTCGATCACTTGGACCGTAGCTGATGAAGCAGCAGCAAATTGGGTGTTACCAGCCTGAAATCACTGCACTACATGACGCAATTCTAAGTTATTTCCTTTCATCAGATAGATATAGCAGGTATCGGACCCGGGCCCATTGGGATGTTCTTTGTGACAGCTACCCCTAAGACACTCAATTTGTTGCTGCTTCATCAGCTACGGTCCTAGTGATGGAATGGTTAAGGTTCACTTCAGTGGGAATCGCGGTCCACTTTGAGATTGCGCGTCGCAATCAATCCACACAAAGTGTACTTCAAGCTGACTTTCCAATCTTTCCAATCGGGTTTCCGCTTATCGCAAGGCGCATCGGCCGCAATTGGATTAACCTGATCTATCCTTCTAGTGGCGTTTTGGGTAGGAAGCTTGTCAGAGACGTGTGAACATTATTGACTATGAAGTAATGCCATGGATGCGCAAAAGATCACGTAAATGTAAAATCCAAAAATGAGGATTAACCTAAAAAAGGAGGGCAAGGAAATAGCAACAAAGGTTTTTGAAATATCTGTGCGTGTGTGTGGTCCGACATAAGAGAACCATTCAACATATGAAATCGCGGTCAAAAAAGTTTAGTAGAAAGACCAAACTAAAAGGACATAAGTACATAAAACAACTCTCAGTCTATTAAGTAAGAATGTTGGTCTTGACCTCCGGCAAAGAACAATCTTGGGTAACCGTCAATTAGTCACACAATCCGGTTCGAAACTTTATTCCACAGGATAATTCGTTGCCAGGTTCCATACGTGATAAACAAGGCAAGCAAAGTGACGATCGACACACATATGTAGTATTCATCCGGTTGGTGATTCCAAGGGATTCCGTGTCCAAAGCTCAGGTATATCTTCAGAGATCGAGGGGCTGAAATGCAAATGAGATAATTCATAGGCGGCCGGACTACTACGTAGTCCGTGTCAGAGCTGGATGGAAGGTGTGTCTAAGTATAATCTGTGCTGACAAGCTGAACGACGCTGTCACAGCCACTGCTGGAATATCGAGTGTGAGGTACCTAAACGGATGGCATAATAATATGATCGGGAGACGGCTGCTTAGCGATAGTATAAACGAAATATGAAGGTAAAGATTAGAGGAAAAGACAACGGCTATCTGGGCTATGCTGGACAACGTCTTAATTGTTGACCCGCTATAGCGTCACCCCGATACGTTACACTTCACGTGTAGTACAAACCAGAAGAGGAAACGAACTTAGAAAAGTGTATTTATCAGTTTTTCTTGGTTATGACAAAACTGAATAATATATAATGTGAACGGGTATTGGAACTTAAAATTGTAGGGATATAACCCTACAATGGTTTTAAATGTGTTCGTGCGCATAACCTCTGGGCAGATGGGCGTCGCAAGGTAGTCTTACACAGATATTCAAGAACTGTAACATGGGTGGTAATGTAATAATTATAAGGCCGAACGTTTGTGTTTTGGCCACATGAAAGAGCTGCTTGTCCAAGAAAATTGATAGAAATCCTTCCCAGATATGTTCTAATGTTGTCAAAAGTTATTCTCATGGCCAAGTTAAAACACGTGAACTGACAGCAGGAAAGACCAGGTATATGGAATATCGTATGTACTTGCGGATGTGGTAGGTTCGGAAAATGAGCAAGCATAAAGTTGTTCTTGGGAGTGTACAATAATTGTGACAGGATAAACAAAGATCCATTAAATACTAATTGCTGGTAAATAGATTTTGGTACTATGGTTGCGAGGCTAGTGAAATCCATTTGATTAGACCCAGTGAAATTAGCAAAGTAGCGAAATCATAAGGCATTCGGAAGAGAAAGCAAAATGGTCAGAAGGATAGTCTGTCCTTTCTGTGAAGGGGTTGCTTGTTTCAATCCAGGTAACCGTTGGGAAAGGATCAGCCAGCACCAGATGATTATTCATCATGCGTCCGCTGACTTACCTGTATCAAACTCTCGAAAGCTGGGCAAAGAATTAGATGCAGCCAAACAGAAGTGCAAGTATTGATGGAGCTAATAAGCTTTATTAAATTACTGCTGGCATGCAACTGTGCCTAGATAAATACACTGTAGACTAAGTAAAGTTTGTTTAGTGCACATTATTTCCTGGGGTACTCCGATACCACATCTCGGGTGCGGCTCAGACTGTAACTACTGCCTTCAGAGAACTTACCACAGAGCGCATGCTCAAAAAAAGACATAATGAATTTGTTTATTAAGTTCAGCTAGTAGATGGGGTATTAGAGTAAGTGTAGCAAAAATGATAAACAGTGGGCTAATTTATTCATGATGAGAGACGCCAAATAGCAAGAGTCAGCACCCGTTTTATTCAAGGAAATTTGTTTCCAGCAACATCATCCAATGCTCCGTGTTTCGCACATCACTTGTGTGTCCCCGCAATTCTATCCAAGGCGCTATGGAACTTTTGCAGACCCCGAATCCCAACATGCCGCAGTCATTTTAAAAACTCATTATCGCAAGCTGGCTAATAATACGTCGGTTTTATTAACTGTTAATCTGGATAGAAATTGGTTATTGCCCACCCGAAAACACTGCACAGCGGGTGGGCAATACCCAATTTCTATCTACTTTGAATACGGTCCCAGTGATCGCGGTGACTAAGGTTCGTTTCAATATGAATCACAGTCCATTAACTTGAGGTTGCGTGTCGCAATCCAATCACACAACGTGTAATCCAAACTTGACCCTCCAACTGTTAATCTGTATTTAGCTGCCACATTTTTATTCGGTTCTGACAATAATTTCTGTGGTATTATCCATCTCCTTGCATGATCCTTACCGTTGCGTTAACGACTCTATATTTAGCAGAAAAGTTAACACAAGGGTGCCGCACGATATAATTCCGGAAAAATTTCTCTGCAGATTTTCAAGTGCATACTACAGACGTGTGAATATATAGCATCATGAAAGAAGCGCTGTTAAAATGGCAAATTAACCAAACTGTACACACCTACATTCATGTCACTTTGTCAGCTGTGCCCGACCTACTACCATGGCAAGGCCAGGGTCACAAATGTGTCTTTCTGCACACACAGAGTTGGGCAGTTGTTTGATAGCCGCGGTCCCAGCATATCTTAAGTTTAGGGGGGGTTCATTGATGCATAGACAACACGGAACGCTCGCACAGGGTCTACACAGTGACTGTCAGCCAGCAGATGGCGTGCGATTGATGAAGCTGGCTGTTTGTATGGAACTTCATTTCGCTTCCTTGGCTGCGCATTCAAGGTGGTGGACGTGGCGATCTGGGAAACGTGTTTACTCACCCACGTCGGTATGTGCTCCACGACCCTCACCCCCAAGTGTCGCTGTGTCATGCCCACGTATTCGGCCTTGCAAACACATGTAAATTGGTAAAGGATGTGTGAACGGCTGGATCGTGACAGCAGGGGTTTAACCGATGGAGTAAGGATACAATAATTGTGTAGATGAGTACGGGTTCCGCCACAGGGTATAGGCGCGCTACTGCGCATTTAAATCGGCGTTGAAAAACCTGACATACGTCGTCGCCCTTGAATAGCAACTACAGGGTTACATTCTTTGGTACCGTGGTCACATATGTTTTCTCTTTCTCTGCACTAAACTGAGCGATAAAAGACTGTGGGTACCCGTTGTCTAATCGGGTGCTGGTGATCAGCCTCACCGCCTTTTCCAGCGTGTCAGCAGTGCATATTTTTCTAGCTTTGTTGAACAAAGTCTTCCCTATAGACCTTGTTTGTACCTCTTGGGAACAAAACTATAGAAGTTCAAGTACTATCCTTTGCACGGGAACTAATCGAATCTACATTTATCAAAGAATGATTCTTAGCCATTGCTAAGCATATATCTTGATTCGGTTTATAATAAAGTCATGGGGGTATTAAAGTTTAAACCACAAACGCACACATCTTTGCTCAAATGTAACATTTTTACTTTAAATAAAAGCGGTTTCAATTGACATACTTTGGCCAAAGTGAACAAAGCTCTCTACCTGGAGGATTGTAGAGTTTTGATGCCAATGAAATCGTCGTCAGTTTTCGTATGTCCTTGGGTTTTAAAACAGTTCTCTTGGAGGCAGATATCCAGGTGACTGAACAGGTGGTAATCCGTAGGTGCGATTTCAGGGAGGTAATTTAGGTGTGTCCGAAGTTTAAAACTCAGACGGTGTAACTTCCGTATGGTTCTTGGTGCAAAGTGCTGCCAAGCATTATCATGGAAGTGGATGGGCCGATTCCCATCGAACATTGTTGGACAAATGTGTTGGAGTTTTCATTACATTTCCACAATTTGTTGACAATATTACTCCGTTGCAATGGTTTACCTAGTTTCATAAATCTGTGACGGATCAGAGCACTGGACGACCACCAAACTCACCATATCCATTTGGGTGCGATTTCGGCTGTGGGTAATGTTGTGTAGCTTTCTTACGGTACGCTATTATTTGCAGTAAAGGATCTACTTTTCATCGCGAGTCACAATCCGGTCGAGAAGAGTGACAACTTTATTGCGCAGAGTGATACACGGCACGACAAAAAGACGATTTCTTTGATCTCATTAGCTTCTTGCTACTTCCACCTATCAAGCTATTCCGGCATTCCAATCGCCGGCAAATGTTTTAAAATTGTCACGCACTAAAGCTAAGTCAGCAGCAAGATTTCAAATAGCCGTACCCGCATCCGCTTTAACTAAGACAATTAACTGCTACACGTTCTCTTTCAGTGACCGTCCAAAAACCTTTTCTTCTTCAAGTCTCTAGTTACCCATACGAAATTTTTGTAACCCTCGTTATGGATTACTGTTATTAGTGGTTCTAAAACCGAAAGTACTGTTGATGTTTTGGGCTGCTTCCCCTAAATTGCCACCAACCGTATATTAGCTCCAGAATTCGGTGCAAATTTGTATTCTGTATGTGTTGTACAGATGTACAATGTATGTATGTTCCAAACTATCCATATTGATGGATAGAGCGAAAATCAAGCGTCAAAGTGATATACAAAGCAAAAGTAAATTAGCAAAACTTATTCGAATACGCAGCCGCTTTAATAAAAATTACAAAATTGTGCAATAGCTTCCTTACCAACCTAACACTTTACTTCCGATTAAACGAGACACTCCCATCGACATGAAAAAATGAAAATAAAATAAAATTATCATTATTGGAACGAGGTACACCTGGAACGTAGTGATGACGTAGTGGTAAAGTGAAGAAATAAATCGGTCACAGCTTGATTGAAAAATGCAGTTTCTTAAGTTAACCATTAATTATCTGCGAAAAAATGAGAACATTTGCAAAGTTTGTTGATTGCGTGCTCGAAATGTCTTATGGATCAAGTTGGAGTGGGAGTCCAAGTTACTTTCCATGTTGTACTGCTGTCGTCGCAATTATAGTGGGACCATTTGTGTTGAACCAAATACAGCCTTGTGCTCTAGTTTGTAAAATTGCTTTCGGATGGAAGGTTTTGACGCCTGTGGGCATGTGACAAGAATCCTTGGAGCCAACGTGAGTACATGTTGATTGGCCCTTTTTATGTAACACGCGGATTGTAATTGCTGGAATGATATGTATTGCTGGCTGTTCATACCATCGGTAGAATAGAGCTGAACAAAACATCTCATGGTAATTGATGACATATTTGAAGTAACTAGCATCTGCGGTCAAGTGAATAATAAATGGAAATTCTTTCAATAAACTCCAGGTAACTAGTGTGTAATATGCTTTTGTAGGAAGGAGAAGTCCTTACCCAGTTGTTCTGGTCTCGTCAGGATAAATGGTATGGTTCCATTGAGGTTTGTCTAATATCTGCAAACGCCTTTGCTCTACAGTCAAAATTTGACTCCATTTCGTAGCAGCGAAAGCGAGTGCTGGTTAGTGATAAGTATAAATATCAGAGAAATACAAATGTCATATTAGGATGAAGACCACCATTGTTGTTGAGCAATTTAATCGCAGTAATCGGTGTAGTAGGACCGCCCATCGAGTGCCAGTCAAGAAGTGTGCTAAAATCTCAAAAAGACAAACAAGAAAGAAGGCACAGCCAAACAAAATTCCTTCACATATAAGGAAGCAAAAACAAACTAAAAGATGATGATACTCCTTCACAATTGGATTAAATTATGATTCATAACTCACACATATATGTGTTCATAAACTGACACCATATATGGATCAGCACTTGATCAACTACTAGACTGCCGTTCAGCATTTGACACAATGAAGAATATCAGTCACAGGAACGAAGAAGGAACTATTCTGCGATTCACTTTTTACGGTTATTTGCGGCAATTTAAGTAATGTAGTTTAATGGATACAATTATAGTCAGCAGTCTGAAAGAGACCGACAGGACCAAGCCCAATACACATTTGCAACGATGCAGTAGTAGGAAATATAGTGTGTTGCGTAAAGTCACATTTGGAGAGTTTGCTTTATAAACGCAAGTTAAGTGTAGGTTGGCGCTGTTCATTCTAGGTTTTACTGAATTCCTGCTATTCATAGTAGTCGCGTCAACAAATTGCAGTTGCTGTTTGCTGGTTCGTGGAAAATATGAATGCTGGATATCAAACCTTTTTCCACTGGCAAGATAAATCAAGCATGCATATTTTGAAACGCCAGACGATAGTAAATGCCATGGACGATAAGATATGGGAATCCAGTCATCCTAAATAATAAAGAATCCCTTGCAATTACGGTTTACTGATGAGGTGGTTTGCGATAGCGAAGTTAACGCTAAGTATTAGCAAGCAATTCAAAAGATCCATGGTAAAGTCCGTCCTAGGTAAGCAGCGTGAGCGATATTCCGAAGAGTGCTAAAGTGAGAGATAATGGTTGAAGTTAATTATCATTTGTACGCTTAATGTATTTTCGCAAACAGGTAAGTTCTTAACCAATGCTTCAGACCTTAGGTAGACTGATTCCAAAATTGTAGGGATTCCCTTAATGTACTTAAAGCTATCAGCTTAGCCCTCTATCGGTCGTCGAGTGAATGGGCTGCGCTTTTATAAAAGTGATAGCTTCGTTCATTCCCAAAAGACCATGGTTGGACAGTCTCAGTGGCTGTCAACAATCAGGCAAGCTTAATCGAACTTTCAATGTAGATATCAGGAAAGTGGGTGACGAAGAATTAGCGGACAAACAAAGTAGATTGTGTAACATTTGAAGAGGGCGCATGTCATGGTGCTGATGGTACTAACACAAATAGTTAAAAATGATTTTGCTTTCTATACCCTGTATACACAATTTTACGGCTATATATATGTATTTGGACTATAATACGTTTGCTGTAAAGAAAATACTTGAGGCTAAGCTGTGACGGGTGTGGAACAGAGGATATCCAGGTACCGGGCAATCAGCTGGCATGATCAGTATCTAGGCTGATGACACGTAAGTGAGTGCTGGATAAGTGGAAATCGATTACGCAGCCGGCGATAGGAAACTCCGACATGTGGCACAAAAGTAGTCCAAGGGAACTGAGAGCGAGTAGAGAGTAAAGGCTTTCAGAGAGGTTAGGAAAATTTTAATGAATCAGAACATGAAACAAAGATGAAAAACTTGGGATTGAAGGAAAAGTAAGCGGACTAGGAAACAAATGTCACCGCGTGTAATAATACTCTTGCACCAGCAGTTAGTAGGGCAAATGGGTCAGCGGAAAATAGCGCTGATAGGCAAATTCAAAGTAAGTGATTTTCATAGCCTGCGAGCATACAAAAAACAGTAGGCAGGTCAGTTATGACTAGACCAGTGCAGCAGGTGATGAATAAATGACCCAAGTAAAGTAAAGATGCGAAGGAGGAAGGCCGCAGTTGGTCAGTACACTAGAGATTAAAGGATTCCGCTAAAATGGAAATAGTCCTAGTCGCAGACGTTAGTAAGGATAGCTATTTTAGTATCCGTACCAATCTGGGAAGAATAATAGGTCTAAGTCAGAAAGAATAAAGCAGCGTAATTGTGCATGGGACATGGTTGAGCTTTGAAAGTGAAGTAGACCATTTGAGGAGGTAGAGGGACATGACTACTATGAATATACTATACTCACGAAAGCATTGCATGTTTAAACCAAGGAATGTACTAGTAGGTGGACAAAACCTAAGGGCACACAACATGCGAATCAGTCTTGGACCAACTCATAGTGACATAAGTGGCTGTTGCTAGTTTAATAATCAAAATTATATATGCAGCAGCGCCGTAACCAAAAAAGAGTAGCATACGTCAAATCATAATCAGGAGTCAGACTACTAGTAAATGGTGATAGGTAAAATACAAAGAATAACTAGTTGTTCCAGTTATGTAAAGCAAGGATGAGTAAGAGATAGCCCTACCGGCCTGCAATACAGTCACGTTTCGACAGGACTTAGGAAGTAGAACTGTGAAAGGAGAGACATTGAGCAGCAGAGCATTTTGTGCTAAATGTTAATGACAGCTAACCATCAGAGAAGCGAAGTCAGAAAGATAGGCTCGGATAATAGATATATATGTTGGAGGTAAAAGTCAAGTCACAAAGTTGAACCTACTGCACAGGTTGTAAAAGTAGCAGTATTATATATCTAAAGAGATTTTACACGTTGAGTAAATGGAAGTTGCTAATAACGCAAGATTTGTTGAAGCTTAATAAGGAAAGCAGCAAAAAATGTTGCCGCTTTAGCTGCACTATAAGCGATGGGTGCAAGAGGACAGACAAGTGAAAACAGGCTAGGGAGAGTGACGAAGGTGAGTGGAGTATACGTCAAACCATAGTGCAAAACAAGGGGTACTATTAGTCGCTGGTAGAAATAATGCAATATGCCAAGAATAGCTATAGTATACATACACGGAAGACAGGGATTAGTAAGTGATGGTACTAACAGACTGCGAAGTGACATGTTTTGAAACGAAAGCTGGGATAATGGCTAATAAGTAGCATTTACGTGTGGTTAGTGATATAGCAATGATTTCATTAATTGCTTGAGAAAGAGGGTGTGAGCAACAACGTCGGATTCAGAAAAATAAGCCAGTTTGCCTTAGAGCGCGTTAATGTGTGGGTATAAACATTGCGCAGCATATGCTAGTGTGCTAGATGTCAAAGAAATGCTAGAGTCGGAGAAGAGAAGTTAAACCGACAAGCTTGGAAGAAAGATAAATATAGTGGACGCATATGTTATGTCATAAAATGAGTCCGCTGGACGGGTAGGCAGAAGTGGCTGTGACGTAAATGTGAGGATAAAGAAGGCGGAATCAAATCAATTTTGGGAGAGGCTCAAAGAGGACAGCAGTGGACTTGTTGCTGATTTGGCTGCAATGAAAGTTATGGATACAAGAATAGAGGGATTTAGAGAACAGGCTCGTGGGATAGACAAGGCTCAGAGAAGCCTACCTCCAGTCATTGCGGAACACTATAGGTACCAGTAGTCGGATGTAAGAATGAAGTGAATGGCAAGGCACAACTAGAGGTTTTCAACATGGTAACTTTTGATGGCGCATAATAAGCTGATGTTCATAACGGACTGCGATCATGTCACCTTACGTCAGGAAAGCCGTTGGCAAGGGTTGAAGTGTAGAATAGATGCGTGGATAGTTACATGGGATTGCTTATTTTGCTTAGTGAGGGTTTTATGTGTGTCAAGATATCCAGGACATTCGGTAACTTAGTAGGTCGGTTGGTATTAAATTATCAAATTGGCAATCATGCTGTGTGGAAATGAGAGCAGATATGTAAGTGATATAACTATTGAAAGGCAGGCTGCAACAAATTTGTTTTATTTGCTTTTTCTGTATCGTGGTAACCGTCCTGTATGCTTATGTTACCCAAATAGTGTCGTAGAGAAGCCATCGATTTAACTTACCTACAATATATATCATAGGATTTGTGTTCGCATACTGGGCAAGCCTTAGCTCCCAGCGGTATTTTGCCTGCCTGTACTGTTTGTCTGACATTTTCTGGGATATTTATTTAGTGCATTTGAAGCTTAAACCCACGAGACTCCAGAAACCTTTTCCAAAAATCGTTGCGCTACTTTTGCTTGATCTAACCGCCGAAGCTAACAGCGGCGATTATTAGGTGGCTTACTTCGATGCAATGGGGCAACTTCTTCCAGCACTTGAACAGGTCTAACTTTAAGTACACTTCCTCGTTTTTCAAAGTGGCTAAAGCTTGTTGTAAAGCCGATTTGATGAGTAGTGCTCTATCCCGTAACTGATTAGCAATGTTGCAGCAAAACCTTCTCACCAGTCAACCTCGTGGCCAGAATCTTTTGGTATACAGTGCAAGTGCGAGACTGCAGCGGCCAATTGTTCATATGTGACTATGCTTTATGACATTAAACATAGGAATTCAATTAGCCACCAAAGTGCCATTCACCACCGCGATTAACCAAGCTATCGCCGCTGACGCTGCAACTTCAAACGATTTTGATCCTCTGCGTTTTGCTCTTTAACTCAAAATGGCTGCTTTACTCCTATTTTCTACCGTTGACAGGAGCATCAGTCACGCGATGGCAAATCCGGCTAAATACTCGCGTTTGGCTTTCATTCCCAAGCTTATAAGCCTAAGCGCCTACAATAGAATTTATGCGTCGCAATTTGGTCGTACTTTGGCGGCTCGACCGTACAAAAGACTTGAGTAAGAGAAATACAAACTTGTGCTTCTTCCGGCTACATGTCACAGCATTTCAGAGTAAGGATTTCGCTATCTTGTCAAGCAGTCTCGGGGGTGATCTAATTTTTCTTACTTATGTAGACAGCTTTAAACTCTGAAGCTAACGTATTTGGTGTCACTCGATACCGAGCTTTACTATAGTTGGACAGTGGACCTGGCAAATTACTAAGTTGATCGCGGTGAACCGGGTTAGCACTCAGCATAACTGGGCGTTGCGAATCCCATCTGAAGCCACATTTCCAGTACACTCCAGCGGCCGCATGCGCCTGTACCCCAAATAGTGACCAATATCCTGCGTACTCCTTCAATCTAAATGGCACCTAGACTTAGCAGCACGTATCGTCGTATCCACATGGTTGAATTTAAACACCTTTCTTTAAGGGCG
This sequence comes from Dicrocoelium dendriticum, assembly GCA_944474145.2. NCBI lineage: Eukaryota > Metazoa > Platyhelminthes > Trematoda > Plagiorchiida > Dicrocoeliidae > Dicrocoelium > Dicrocoelium dendriticum. Next base: position 13,008 of record CALYDF020001323.1, read on the forward strand.
AATTGCGTTTCCTGCAAAACTTAGGTAATTTACAACGGATGATTGCATTCCATCAATACGATTTTTGGTGCATCAAACAGCGCTCGCTGGTCGCAGGTTAACTGATCGGCCTCGTTAAGTCTTTGCACACAGTCTCCAATAGCAGCGTCGTCAACAGCTGAAGCGAGCGGTAAGGGGAGATATATTCGCGGACAAGTGTCAGATAAGTAAACACAGTGAAAAGGCACCCGTTTCATTTTAGGTAAACTAGCAATGGACTCGATGTACTCGTGATCAAAACTTGTAGAGCTGTTGTGATATTACAACAGATATCTATCACAACAAATTCCCCTTTAGGATTTTAGTGTCAGAGACATCCTCAGCGCAATTTTTGTGTAGCTTTGGAGTCCATATTAAATTCAAGAGTAAGTAGCTAGCTTAAACAGTAATAAATTGCTTAATAAATCGAGGTAGCAGTGCATTGGGTAGCGCCACGAAATTTTACCGTAGTGTTAATGAAAACCTAAAAAACTAATAACGCCAATTAAAATTGGATGGTACTCAGCTGCAGGCAAGGATAAGCAGTGTGAAACCCTTAAGAACACTATGATCCGACAGAAGCAGAATTCAGAAGAAGCAATGACAAGGATAACCCGCGGTCTCGCTTCACACTTTTGCAGAAAAATGGAGTCAAACCAATGCCCAAGTGCCGGTGGATACATTTTGCGTTCCAGTACAAGCGACAGCATGACAGTTCGGCAAAATATTCAATGGCCCCTTGTACGTGATCTGAAATCATCGGCGTTTCCAAGCAAAGGCGGTATTGTTACGGTGATTCAAGAAAATTTGACCGGTGTCAAATTTCCTCCTAAGATGGTCATTTGAGTTTATTAGAATGATAGAGAACAGACAACTCTAGAACAACAAGTTAATATCAAGGACTTTGCGAAACGTTGCGAGGCGGTGTTTTATAGGGGACCACTATGGTCGCAGGGAGAGCAGGAAGATCCTCGAAACCTAGCAGTTAAATGTCTAACGGCCGTTTGCAAATACCCTCACTTTGTGCACTAACGACTATCTCGGGCATTTTGTTCCAGTCAATGACCACACCATTAGATACGGTGAGCTCGGAATGATTTCGGATCATCCTTGCATTCATACGTTTCTAAGTGTTGCCCAATGTCGAGCTATCAGCGCACAGATAAAAATATTCGTTCGTTTTACACCCCGTTTCCTCTCGTACCCCCGGTATGATGTAAATCAAATCACTCGGACATCGATGGCAGACTAGGTAATCATGGTTCATATAACCAATACATTGAGTTTAATGTTGGCTCTGTAGCGTTGAGATGGATTTCGATCGACATCGCTGGACTTCCACAATCATAACGCGTTTAGGTGAATCATACTCGAGAACAGAGTGCATTGACAAGTAAGATGTATTCTGAGGACCTGTGGATTCATTCATTAATGAGATATAATGGCACAGAACACCTAGTTGGAAACTGCAACATTGCTCTTGGTGTCCTGAGTCCATTACAGAACGCCAGCCAAAGAGCTTCTCGCAGGCGGCATTTCTATCCACGAAACCACAAATGTGATAGGCATCAAATGGATCAGAAGCACCAATTGGCAGGACGGAGCACATTTCATGCGTATTGGATAATCGCTGTTGTAAAGACCCATGATGCAGCAGGTCAAGCGTTGCTTGTAATCGGTCAGGGTCCTCAAATGTTGTTACCAACAACATTTGTCCAGGCTCTTGGCATACAGCAATCATTCAGTTTGAAGTTCCCACCGAAGTTTACCAATGAAGAATATAAAATACACGGAGCCAAGCAGAGAGCTCTGTGTAACCCCACTTAGCATGGGAACAGTTGCGGATTAGCTCCTATGTAAATTAGCACGCCTACTATGACCATCCGAAAAATCAGTGAGCAATGAGAGAATCGCTACATAAAGGATACTTTTTTGAAGTTTGGAAAGACGACGTTAGTGCGGGTCTGTATTAACTGCCTTCTTAACGTCAACGAAAACACCGTCTAAGTGATTCCCGGCAGTTAATAAATGAATAAGGGAAACTAGCTAGTATATTCTTCGTCGGTACGGGACGCAGTCTAACTGATTGGGCAGTTTGATTTTACAACGAGATGGTTGGAAATGTTTAAGTGTTTAAGTATACCAATAACGAATCCCAAGTGTAACTGGCAGATTGAAGTTATCAGAGGGATTAAGAAACTTGGACAAGTAACAGATGCAGATTCCGCCATAATTTCAAGTAACCGAATAGGGCTATACATGGAGCCGTGCAAATAGAACCAGTTTCCATGCAGCGTTATTTCCCTAGCGGGGTTTCTCTTGCCTCTCCATGCTCTAACTGTCTGTGGGTTTATGTAGCAAATTAGCATGGAAGCCATCACCATTTCAACTAATGCTTTTTTATAATTGCTCTTATAAGCCTGTATTATGGGCCACGAATTCTCTGTCCGTTCCGGAATGATAATTATTCAAATAAGATACTAGTTTTTTAAACACTATTAGTTCAGTAAACATTTGCCTTGTTTGTGTATATTATTTTCAGCTTAGAAGCTCATCAAGAGATTAGTTCACCCTTGGCCAGCAAAATAATCAAGAATTTAATTATGAGGTGTTAAAAGCATAATACTAGTAACTACCTTTACAGGTACACCGATCAGAAGGCCGTAGGAAGCCTTGTAGTAGAACGACCATGTTACAGAAATTTTGAAAGAAAGCATGAATACATTCCGGCCAAGGATTCCTAATGAATAAAGAGCAGTGAAAATGATCCAAATGCTGTGGTTAATGTCTGCAGATGTAGTTGCTTTATCCCACTACGCACAACTGAAACCTACAGATTAGGAAGACCATGTTTTCATTATTTGCTGGCAAATGATCGGCGAGAAAATATATGCTGCTTATCCCACAGAGAAGAAATTGCAGACCCAAGACGTGCGTTTGACTATAGCATGTTAACATAAAGAAGCACTGGTTGATTTTATAAGTAATACTCAGGGTTAAATTGGAGAGCTTTAATAAATGGCTGCCGTTGCCTATTTGTTCCAAGTATGACTTGGTCTTTCCTCAAGCAATCTGTGGTTTATTAGCCTACCTAATAACTATTTCATATTTGCTGGTGCCGTTTTGTTGAATATGCTTCAGCAACAGTCGAGTTGCGGTTTCGAGCCCTACCAAGGGTCCGATGGAATGCGCACTGCTGATGATTCCCGAAAGGATGAAACGCGCGTACAGTGCTTTTTCCGGGCTTGTGGCGGCTGTCTGAGTGAGCCTAGATGTGACGAAATTCTACCTATACCATTTGCTTAATAGCTCTTTTCATTTGAAGGAATTATCAAACGGCTCGTTTTGAGCGGAGCCTTGAATAACCTTGCAAAGAAGCAATCGCGTTTATCGGCCTTAGTGCACCTGAAAAAATTCAGCCAAATAATTCGTCAAAAGATTATAACAGAATTGGTACGATTGTAGCGTATTTCGCAAAAACCATATATGGATTTGAGCGGCGACTGCCAATTAAAATGCCTCGCCTATTAAGACTACAACTCATTTATGTCGGTTAGCAGTTTCTAATGAACTATGAAAAGGTTTGCATAAATAAATCGTTAAGTAATCTTCCTTATTTGCGGAGTTTTGGCTGGATTACAAGGTTACTGAATAATCAAGCGGGCAAAGCGGACATCAAGACGGATTTTAACCAAACCTCACTGATTTGGTTTAGTATTCATTTAGTACGAACCTATATAGCATATTATTACAATGGGTGGATGGAAAATTTACTCGACCAAGGAATGCATATAAAATTGCGTAAGGAACAACTTGCAAGTTCTGCCTGATTTAAATAACTTAACGAGCGTGAAGCTTGCTAAAGTTTTCCGGTGCCATGTTTTTACTACGAATATTAATTCTCACCTTCCTGATGAAAACTATATTTGGCGAATTATTTTGTACGTCTGTGTGTCGGATACAAATATCTTCTATTATATTTCGTTCTGAAAATACTCACGAGTTTAATTCTTGTTAGAAATTATCCTCTCCCGCATTTATTATGAGAACTGTGAACTGAAATTTGGAGTAAAGACGGCAATAAACGATTCAAATCTTGCACTTGAAGTAAACACCAAACAATCGCACCCTTGATAAAGTTTCGTTGATACGCCTCGCTACTAATAATGCTGGATCTGTTTCTTAATTAAGCAAGGTAAATTATATTTGTTCGTTTGAATTGTAGAAAAGTGTAAGTAAGCATAATTTCAAAAAGTAAATTTTTGCAATAAACCCTAAAATATATCTTAGTATGTAGAGACTTGCGAGGTTCCTCTGTCTAATTTCAGCTTTTAAGTAAGTATAATATCATGAATGCTTATTAAGCGCAAAGCTATTCATGTGAAGTCTTGTCAAGATACGCTTCAGCATTTTATAAAATCTACTGAGCGTGATACAAAGTACCGCCACCAGAAGTGCAAATTTTGGTCCGTGGATCAACAAAAGGGAATAACGCGTAAATGCCGCTTAAGTAAAAGGGTCAGCATTTTGGTCATTCAGCGCAAAGTGATAAACAGAACCTCCAGATTATTTTCTTCGCAGAGAATAGAGTTATACCAAGATATTGGTACATAATTATATTAACTGGACTAAAAATTCGTAGCCCGAAACAAATAATCACGGAGTATGCGTGTTATCTCGACTTATTACTCACATTTTGGTGGGTGAGCCGGTCTTGCTTATCTTGGAAGCACGTGGTCCAAAAACAGATGTTAAACATTATCTTAAAACGTGTATATTAGCATAGTAAACTTTGAAACCTACCAGTTTTCAGAACGTAGCATATTTGCTTTGAGATGAAATCATCAAGACTGAAATCACATCCGAAATGGTTAGGTTAATAATTCTAGCGGCAAGCATTTTTGAAGGATATCTAAGACACAAATGGGGCTAGATTACGAAAGCGAGTGGAGTAAAACACAGTGGCTTCAATCTGTGTGTTACAAACGGCCGAAATTGGTGAATACCGGACGACAAGAAGTAGGACAACCTACCAATGTGACTTATACAGGCACAAGTACCAGCAGTGAAAGTAGCATTAAGACAAGGATAACCGGCTAGCATAAGGTCTAAAAGAAATGCATACACAAAACGCAACGCTTATTTTGGTGGCGTTAGCTTATCACCCTAGATTAGTGGAGGCTGGAAACCTGAACATGAGTCGTGCTGTACTTGCACTTTTCGGAAATGATTGACAAGCTCTTAAATGCTCTTCAGTTGTGTAGGACTCGTGCGTTTGAATCAAGTATAAAGCAATTTCTGACGTGATGGCAACAAAGCAAACCTGTGTGCTGTACTTTTGGGAACACAATTTACGTGACACCGGCCACAGCTAGAGATATGAATAAAACATATGATACTCGCAAAATTCCCGCAGGTGACCACTTGTGCAAGAACTTATGAATCGTTGGTACTAGGGCCTTAAATACACGATAATTAACAAGATAAGGTTTCATTTTGTAAAGGCATGCGGCATTATATTGTAGTATCATCCAGTGCGCATATATATTTTTACAATGAAATCTTAGCTCATTTCAAACAAATTTATATCAATATATCCAATCAACGGTTTACTTATTTTGAAGGCAACCTTATTGTATCGGTTTATCCTAAGAAATAGGAAAGTAGATTTTAGGAAATACTTGTTTAGACTTTAACCAAACTAGCATACTTTCCACACCTATTTTAAATGTCTAATAACCGTTCAATGACTTGACTCTACTCCTGACCGTTATTCTAATTAAATAATTCAATCGAAAAAGTCTCAATGGGTACAGACGAGATCAGTGGAAGTAAATTCACTGCTAACATTGCAAGCCAACAATGTGATACTCGTAATTTCTTTTCCCATTTCGTAACCAAATGTAATGCTTCCCATACTTGACAAAACCATTACCTAGAGAAAAAAGCAAAACTTATATGGACATGTATTTGCATTTCATTCAAAAACAGATTTAAACACATTAGGATAATGAGTATTCAGTTATAAAATGCACGATCTCGGAAATGTACCAGAATACAATCAACTACCGAAACGTACCATAAAACGGTTTGACAGAATAAGAGCAGAACCGTCATCCTGTTGCAAATCGGCTGGTTAGTTTTGAACGACAGTGTTGGGGTCCCGCAGAAAGCGTAAAACCAACGTGAGAATTGAGGGGCGGTGAATTTGTGTTCGAGCATAAAGCTGCCTTAATTCTACTTAGTAAACAAAGTTGACGAAATTCAAATGGAGCGTTGTGACGTGCATGTCTTTTATCGACCAATATATTATATGTCAGATGTAGCAAGAATTGGTGTGTACAGAGAGAAGTATGCTTAACGGTGTAAGCTTCGGATACAACGTACGACTGGATATTTGCCATAAAACCTGGCAGCTAACTTAATAGGGTTGCTTAGAATGCCTGCGGAAATCACGGGATTAGGGCACCTGGAATGGGGAAGAACACGTGCACTAACCAATCAAAGGCTTAACTCATGAGATGCTAACATGCCTGTTAGACGAAATGCACACAAAGACAACATTGGATTATACCAAAGTTGCATTTACATAGAGGTTCAATATAAACCACGTTTCATTAGCACACCTACCCACTTCGTTAGTGTAACGGTGTGAAATCCATCGTCCTTGATAAACTGCTTGGGTCACTGTATGTCAGACTGCACATACTTTGCGCCTTTGGATAAAGAAACAATGAGCATGAATCAAATATAGATGTCGTCCAAATGATCTGACAGCTTGAGTGAAGCATCGAGGTTTCGATGACTAATGCCCAGGAAAATGTCGTCAGCTTATTTTAGTATGGTCACTTATGTGTGGCCATTGTATAGCTGAACTAGGCAGCAAAGAAAGAGGAAACTTGCTCCCTAAACTGCACCAGAGCTAGTGATTAGTGGGAACTCAAGTAGTCTGCTTGCGTCCAGGAACCAAATTGTTGCACAAATGGAAAAGGAAGGCATCAATTTTTGACTAAGCATTTATTTTAGAATTAATTTATCGTATACACAAAAGAAAGCGTTGCCAAAATTAAGGAAGCGCACAAGAGTAAATATATTTTCGTTGTTAAATGATAAGAGTAGAGAATTTAAGTGACAGGCAAATACATTTAAAGTAGACCTTTAATTGTAATAAGCGATTAGTGGGATCTATGGAGATAAGTTTGGATAGCATTAATCGAAAATGAAATTTACCAGAAGCTAAAAGGTAATTGAATTAATAAATATTGAAGCCGTTTTCCGCAGTTATATGATACCCAATCCTTTCTAGAAGTCAGTGATTATTTGTTGCTGTATACACATTCTTATATACATGAAAATAACTTTAGCTCAAATTCAGCAGATCTTTTGATAACGATGGAAGACAGTTTATTCGGACCGCTGGCCATAGCAAAAGGTAGGCGATTCATGGAATTATGTACAACTTCACTGTCAATGGGTAGCAAGAAGTTCAGGTATTACAGGACGCGTGAACTTGAATGCTTTTGGTTTGTTTTAGTATCACAGGTACAGCAGTCCTTTTTCAATTCCTCTACATTCGCACTGAAAGAAGAAGAATGCCAACAAAGCTGTTTTAGCATCATGCACAGTTCGAGACAGCCACTGTTCTCACGAATAGATTGGATTTACACTCTGTTAATTCGGGTTAGCTCCTGCTTGATGAGAACTAGGGTGCTATGTTTTTCCTAATATGTCATCACCCTAACTCACCGCTGTTGCTACAGGTGAACTGAGGAGACCCGGTCGGCTTCAATTAATTTGACCTAATGTATGCACGGTTATAATCGGAAAAAAACATGACTAAAATGAATTAATGGATAGAATATAATACGTGGTGCTTGATCTGATAAAGAGTACGATAATTAAGCCAACATTTATAAGTCAAGAACACTGAATTGACATTGGTTGCTCGTCGGAAAACAAAACATGCAACTAAAAAGCGTAGGGTTAATGACAAAGCACGTATACTGCGATATGCGTTATTGCACGGGGGGTAATTATAGACAACAAAGTATCAAAAATAGACAACTGTTACCCGGGTAACAGCCTACATGAAAAAAGGAGAATCTTAAAATATAAAATAGTTTGTTTTGATAACCTAATGCTATTAAAGAAATCATTTTATCGAATAAAATTGATCGGAATATTTAAATGATATGTAATTGTAGACCACGATACAACAAGCATTTACGCCCACATTCTAAAACTGCAGCTACCGGCGTTAGTTTGATCACTACTGACACCCAAAGCAAAAACAAAAGTCGTCGCAGTTGGTAAGCGAATGTTTTATAACATTTTATTTACTGTACTCATGACGAGTGCTTTAGTTAATGAAAAATAATCAACGAAGATTACCTTATAAGCTTGCGGGACTTGTTCCTCAACTATGGCAATAAGGTGGATTCAAAAGCTGTATTTCAATGCCGCCAATTAAGTGGGGTATAACTTGGCGCATTATATCATACAAAATTTCGATTTAATCCTCGCTAATCAATGGATTTCCAGGAAACGTCCACCCTTATGCAATTTTTGCTTTCCTCAACCGTTACTTAACCCATCAGGAAAACAATGTATTAACTTGTTGTATACAGCTAATGGTCTCAAATTAAGAACAAGGTATGTATCGAATGAGACAGCCGATAACAAAATCTTAAAAATTCCATTTTAGTTATACTTTCAGGTTAATATGTATATATATTTATATATAATATCTATTCTTGAGCCCATGTAGCCGCGTATAATCTGGGAGTAAGTTTGAACATCCCAAACTGGTTTTACTCTTCACACATTGCTACTCTTGATGCTGTAGTATTTGTAATTTAATTTCCAACATGCAATTGTTGTAGACACGCATTATGGTTTTCGAATGTTCTTTAATGTTGCTCAGTTGGATGCAAAACATTCGGCTTGCAATATCTTGAGTCCTAACACATCTATATCATAATTTTGCCTCGCCAACTATCGCTAATTTTCCAAGTAAGTAAACTTCCTCATTGCAGACTATCTGGGTCCAAGTGCACTCCAGTCGAAGAAATCCTAATTATGTTAATAAAACACTGGTTAACTTGTTTTAGAGGTAGTGCTTGGTACCTCTTTAGTAGGAGCAAATGTTATTCCGTTGCATTTTCCTAATTGTTTCTGAGTTGTGCGCTAACCTGGGGAGACATTTCGTCCAATAACAGAAGGTTTCGTAATATAATATTGTGCAGTTACTTTTTCGATACTGTTGCGAACGCATTATTCTTTTAAGGATTGTTCAAGACATTCGGCCATTTGTCCATCAATTTCTACTTCCTAAGACAGAGCAATTAGAATGGTCCGTGTCGGCAAGATGCGTGGCGATGGATGAGTTGGTTAGCTTTCGGCACCCAGTCGCAAGCCAGGCCGGATGGTGTTCTCTCACCCTGTCAGACAAGCGCCTCGTCGTACGGCCAATATAACCTGAACCACAAGAACAGTTGAATGAGTAAACAAACATGGAATTGGCGTGGACAGGCTTTTTGTCTTTTGGGTTGGTTTTCAAAATCGGGCTACTGGTGAAGTGAATCTGCATTTTGGCTGCTGGAAAGGTGTGCCTGAGAACGCGGGAAACACGACGAGTTAGAAGTTCAGCTACGATTTCTCCTTTGTACGGTAATTGTAGAAACATGGGTTTCTTTTCGGCTGTGAGGGTTACAGGATATTTCCTCCTTGGCTCCATGTTTGCTTTAAAGAATCCATCCGGTTACCCATTTTCCTTCAGGGTTAAGCGTATGCGCTGTAGTTCCTCAGATAATGTGTCATACGAGCAAATTCTTTGCGCCCGACTCGTTAAACTGAAAATCAAGTTCCGTTTTGATCTATGTAGAACAAAAATGTAGAAATTCGTGTATCGTCTGTTCCAGGTACTTTTCCTGTACACACCACGCTGTAGGGAACCATCATCGAGTCGCTTCATTTTCACAACGGGGAAATGAAAAGATCTATCCTTCTCCAGTTCAGATGTAAACCTTAGCGCTGGGTTTGCCTGGTTAAATGTGTTAGTAAGGTCCTTGATATTTTGGGAGGAATGTAGCCATATAAAGATGTCATCGACGTAACGGCAGTAGAGGTTATGGCTTTCGATAACCGATCTTATCTTGCTCTGTTCTAGCATACCCATAAACACGTCAGCAAGAAACGGCCCCAGTGGGGCGCCAATAGCAACAACATCGTGTTGTCGGTATATATCTCCGTTGAACAAAAACTGGATATTGAATGTGCATCGGAGCAACAGTTCCTTTTGGCCAGCTGTAGAATTGCCAATGGTTATCTGGTTCTGATCAATATAATCCCAAATGTAGCGTATGCTTGCAAATAGTGGCACGTTAGTGAAAAGTGAAGCAACCTCGAGGGAACACATGGTTAGGTCCGTAATATCTCGATCACGTACGAGCTCTCCGAATTCAAAACTGTCCTTTAGGCTGCGTACCGGAACCTACATTCGGACGGGCTCTAAAAGCTCAAAGAGTCACTGTGCAGTGGAATGGTACGGAGAGTCCTTCTTGTCCAAAACTGGTCTCAGAGGAACGTTAGGCTTACGCGTCTTAGGTAGACGGTATAACCTTGGAATCGCGGTGCCCACGGGACGCAGGTTTTTATAGACACCTTCACTATTGACGCCCCCATCACGAAGCTTTTTAAGGCTGTGGCAAATTCGATTCTCGATCTGCTTTGTTTTGTCTTCTTCGCCTATTATCTTTGCACACTTGCTGTCATCTGCCAAAATTTCATGCATTTTCCGAATATAGTCTGCTTTGTTAAACACAACTATTCCCGCATCTTTATCCGGTCGATTGAGCAAAATATCTACATTTCCGACTAGATTGTGTAGCGCCTGAATATGTTCCTCTCGCACCGGGGTTTTATGGGTTATCCGTGCTCGGCGATATTGATAACATGCGAGCACCAGCAGCGACTTAATCTCCTACACTTTCGAATCTGATGTCGGAGACAATTGTGAAGCCTGTCTGTATAGATTTTCACATTGGGCCTCAATTGCTAATCTACTATCCCTTCTAGTGGGGAGACAGAACTTAGGGCCCAACGATAAGACCTCCATTGTGGTACGATCAAGTGTCATGCGCGACAAATTTCACACGTACTTTTCGGGATCCGCAGGGAAACACATGGTCGGTTTCTCTCCTTTTAGTGTCTTCTAGAGCGAAGCATGTAGCTTTGCGCCTTGTTTTGCATTAATTTCGTTAACCAACGTCTGTAGCTCCGCGCGATCTCTCTCGCTGAGAAACTGTTTATTACGGCAGTTAATTGACTAATGCCGCGATTTATCTCGTCTCTCTTAACAAGTGTGGTTTCAATCTGGCTGAGCGCTAGACGCTTTAGGCAAAGGTTGTTCGGCATGATACGTGCACGACGAAGGGATTTCCAGTAACTCGCTGGGTAGATGGAGTATGCAATGCAATTCTCTACAAAACGAAGGCATTTATCCGCTTGCGCCATCCTGGTTCGGAAGCTCACATATCTGTTGAGCCATTTCAACACAGTGGGGCCTGGCTGTGTTTCACAGTGGGAATGGCACATTATCTGAGGAAATACATCGCATACGCTTAACCCTGAAGGAAAATGGGTACCCGGATGGATTCTTTAAAGCAAACACGGAGTCATGGAGGAAATATCCTGTAACCCTCACAGCCGAAAAGAAACCCATGTTTCTACAATTACCCTACAAAGGAGAAATCGTAGCTGAACTTCTAACTCGTCGTGTTTCCCGCGTTCTCAGGCACACCTTTCCAGCAGCCAAAATGCAGATTCATTTCACCAGTAGCCCGATTTTGAAAACTAACCCAAAAGACAAAAGGCCTGTCCACGCCAATTCCATGTTTGTTTACTCATTCACCTGTTCTTGTGGTTCAGGGTATATTGGCCGTACGACGAGGCGCTTGTCTGACAGGGTGAGAGAACACCATCCGGACTGGCTTGCGACTGGGTGCCGAAAGCTAACCAACTCATCCATCGCCACGCATCTTGCCGACACGGACCATTCCCCCAATCTAGCCGAGGCATTTAAGGTCATCTATCGACCACCTGCAAATCGATCAAAGTGCGTTCGAAAGCGCTTATTTGAATCGGCGGCGATGTTAGCGATCAGACTATACGAGCCGGAATTTTGTGTCCAGAAAATATTCACTCACACGCTGTGCTTGACTTGGCCCAGACGAACTGCTCCGTCCAAACCAAGGATTTGTGCACGTGATACAACTGTGTCCTAGGGGGCAGTGACTGATAGTGACCAGTGACTATGAACTGAGTGTTTTACCGGTCCTTGTGCTGTGTCTATATTTTGGTTTTTTGCATATAATTGTACAAGCCTGATGAGGAATTATTGAAATCATATGTTCGCTTGAAAACATTGAGTTTTTATTTATCATTGTGGACTTTTATTATTCTTCTTTTTGTTGGCAATTCGCGCGCCAATTAAATAATTCGAATTTAACATTTTGATTAACTAAGTTATTGGAATTGTTATAATAAAGACCCATCATTTCTTCTAACTCATTGATATTGGTCTGCGTGATTGACATTTTGATGCGACCACACCATTACACATAGATATGCGAGAGGACCAAGCAAGCTACACTTAACGTCCCCTTACTAATCGAATGCCGGTCAGATGCGATCGGATTACCAGGAAGTGAATTTACTCATCCGGTAATGCTGAAGTTAAATACACGCGGACACCACTTGCTGCAGTCAGCGAGTGTGTATAAAAGTATGAAATTTCTCACTAACAGGATAAACGTTGTATCGGGTAATTGTATAACTGTAAAAAAGTGCTTACTACCGAATTCGGCCGGTCAAGAGGTAAGCAACCTTGCCAAGTAAAACATTAGAGAAACGTCTGAAAACAAGTGGCCAAGTAGTTGAACGACAGGAGCTAAATATTAACAAGGAAAAATCACGCAGTCATTAAAAGCATCTTTACTCTTTTAGGGTGAATTTATTGTTATCTGTAAATTAAGAGTATAGCAAAGCCAGTCCAATAATAGCTCAAATGAAACAAGCTGCCGTATGGAAAGTTTATAAGTCACATGTCTGAATCGCCCAATGAAATGTGGATAAGACTAATCAAAAAGCACTGTCTGTCAAATTTTCAACTTGCAATTATTCTATATTAATTATAGTGCTTATTGACTTAAGACACTTAGTTTCAGATAATAAATTAAGGAAAAATACGAAAAAATATTTAAGAGGATTTATTTAGAATCGACTAAATTATCGTACAAAACACATATAGTTTTATTTGGCAAGTAGTTATCTTCTGCAAGACCTTAAGTTATGAAACAATCTATGCAGGCTAATCCTGTTCTATGTTTTACTCCAGATATAATACTGCAATTTAAAAATGCTTCAGTATCTAACGACAGCTGTACACTGGTGAGTGCGTCGGCTGACTGTTTTGGTTTGTAAGCATTAGCCAGCTATGTAAATTAGTTATTGGAAAAAAAAGAGTTTACGTCACTAAGCAAAATATTTAGAAACGTCAGCAACTGAGAAATCTTGCTTTTCTCTGTTACAAATTACCGCGCTTTGTTTGTTGCAAAAAACAGCTATTTCCTTAGCTATAATATGCTGGATAACCTCGATGTACCAACACGTAATTACAATTATGCACTTTGTTTAGCTGTTAGATTCCCGAATGTCCGCGTACTTCTATGGCGGATTTGTGAATTGCGAAACACTTTACCTAAATTCGAGGTACTCTGAAATGGGACTACGCATGGTTGTGCTACGCACAGGAATTCATTTTCACGGAATGCCACTCGTTTCGATAGGTGAGACAGATCTCGCTCTGCGCACGGAGGCACTGTTCAATATGGACGCTGAAGGCTGCATCACCTATGAACCAAGCCAAGTGGCAAGGCTGCTGTGTAAAAGTGCGCTTACCCGTTTAAACTTTTACAATGTGCTGTTGATGCACATTCATTTTTGTTCAAATATTTAACACAACTTGTAAACTTACTGCTTACGGATAAATAAACGCCGTTTAGCATAATACTAAGATGAAAATATTTCTAACTTAAAGATACAGTTGCTCCACCAACTTCACAGGCGGTTTATCCTCATCAGATACCTCCGTAATAGATAAGTTCTCATCTTGATAACGCTATCCACATCTGTTCGCTTTTTCCCGAACCAGGTTCATAGCAGTATACGTATCTTTTAGGTCAAAGGAATCTTTGAATTTGGCAAATGTCACTCGGTATTGGAGGCTTATGTTCCCTACTCAATCAGCAAGTGAACCAGGTACTACCTAATGGAATTTTCTTGCGTGACTATGCTTCGCAATTTTATACCATGTTCTGCGTTTCCTTAGAAATATATGTTTACAACACTGCTGAAAAGATTAATTGATATGCTGTAGATGGGCCCTGGTTATTCGCATAAATTTAGCCCCACATACAAAAATTGTGTGTGCCCGATGGAAATTGCATAAATCTGCGCCATTATTACGGATAGTTTTCTATATCAATAAGTCACCACACTGCCTCATTTGCTACTATCTCAGAAGCCAGCATTATATGTATTCGGAAAAAGACCAAACTGTTAGACTAAATGTAATGTAATTAAACGGAAACGATTGCTGCTTTTTATCTACAGGATCCCAGATATTTGTCGCGGTCGATCGGAAGTTTATGTGCCTGTTGATTTGTCTTATCTGGTTCTGAAGTTGTTAACAATGACACTTTCACTGCTTCTGTGATGAGGCACAGTATGTGCTGGTGACAGAGGCCAGCGCTGCTTCGCGCAAAGGCAAGCCTATTGCACCAAGTGTATTAGCTGATTTGTAATGATCGCGAGAAAAATGTTATGAACATGGTCAAACAGGGACTTGCAATTTGGCTGTGCAATTTAAACAACTGAATACATATGCCATATTTAGCTTTGTGTATTAACATCTCCAAGCTTACCATATTTGCAGCCTTCGTTTTAAAGATAATGGGCTCCTCTCATGGGTTCATTAGTAAAGATATAGGCAAGTGGAAGTGTCGCTGTCACTTATCATTTGATGGTACATATAGAATATGTTCAACTTCAAGGCGCGAAGATATTCACAGGAGAACGATCTGATTTACAAACAAATCCAGCCTAAGCATTGCCGAATAACAAGGGTTCAATCTCACACTTTACCACACATGCACCTCTCGTGAAAGGCATAAGCTTCCGATGTGGAATTACAGAGTAGATTGGCTAAAGCAAAACAAGCAGTGCTAAAACTACGTGGCACTACAAGCGCCTAACGTGTAACTCACTGGTATCTTTCTCCGATAGAAAGTTTTCCTTGCCATTCAAAGGTAAACATCCCTGAAAATTCCGCTTTATGTGGAAAGGAATAATCAACGTACACATTGCAATTTCCAGTTGGCTGATGGTTCTCAATAAGGAACCTGCAATTCTGGGACATATTAATATTATAGTAAATAAACTAAGCATATGTTGCGCATATTTTCGTGTTTACCGTTTTGTTCTATCAGAGGTTGCTGTCACTGGACTGAACCTCCAATAATAGCGGCACTTCTTTCTCAAAGCTTAGCATTTCAGCTACCCTAGTAATAATTGATTGTTAGCTGAATCAAGCGCGTGGCTAAAGAGAAGATTGCGTACTTTTACTGAAATATAACCATCAAAACAGCGAGTTGCCATATATTACAATCGCAATGGAGTAGTAATGCCTGATTGTTCGTAAATTTGCCATGCTTCGATCCGATCATGTTGTGGGCTAATACATTTTCACCAATTCGTTTCACGGTACGCCTGTCCAATCATTTCAGCACAAAGATTATAATGCCGAGAGGCATTTAGTTGGAAGGTAGAATTTTGCATCCTCTTGTCTATGGCTTTGTAGTCGTCTCATTCCGGTTATGAAGTATTCCAGCTTCTGAATATGAAAGCATTTATATACCCAAGACCAAATACTACGCTACACTAGCAATTTGCTTGACCATAGAATGGACGACGACAATTCTGGCCAGTTTTTTGGGCATATCAGTCGGTTGGTAGATCAAATTCTTCTAATGTAATTAACGTCGTCTCATTTATTATAATCAAGGATCGAAGGCGTGGTTGCGAGGGCATAGTACGCCCATCGTCACCACGATCCACCACTTTGGAAGAGGTGCCAAATCGACTGTGTCTTAGTCGCGTCATCTGTAGCAGGTCTACCAACCTTTGTCAATAGGTCACCAACGTTCTCTGTCGAAGAGACTTTCGAGTGAGAATTTTTATTACACTTCGGTCTCAACCTTGCGTTCTGAGTAATTCAAGCTTTGTAGCATGTCACATCTCTGCAGTTTAATTGTCAACGTCCTGCAACATTTGTAAGGCACCCAAAGTTAATCCGTATGTCTCTTTATAGCTCGATCCATCCTTCGACTTCATTACCTAATATAAAAGGCGTATTTTAATTTGTAACGTGATGTACCATGAATGGACTAGCGTACCATTAATCTAGCTTCACTTCTTTTCTAATGAGACCCAATCACATCGTAATGCCGTAATGAGTCTTACCAATGAGAGTTTTAACTTGGCGCAAATATATGCAATCTACCTATTGGCTTTACATAGGACAGACCGTTTCAATCATGCAGCAATTAGGTACAAGTTCTAAAAGCCCGTGCAACTGCCTTGCTTACTTGGACAAATCATAGAGGACTGGCCAGCACGCAGGCTGCCAAGTGTAGCACGAAGAAAGATGAAAACGAGAAAGGAAACATTCTTTTGCTATGATCTTAACCGAAGTGCAGACTATCTACTGCGTCAATGAAGGCCTTCTGCATAACAGTCTTGCCGGATTTGAATTCTGAAGACCGAGAAACTTTTGTCGCCCGATGAGTTAGGTGAGGTTATTTTGTCCCGCCGACTAACTAACAGGTCAACAGCCTACCTACTCCCATGTGCAGATCCGAGGACTTGTGGGTGAATGCCGCAAACCTGACGACCCCCAACGTTTAAGCACAGCCTTCTGATAATCGGATCTTTCATTAGAAGCACCTACGTGTCCTAAAGTTACGTATCGTCTAAAAACAGAAGGGACTGCGCCTTAGGATCCACTCGGAGGTCCTTAAACACAGCGCAAGACAATGCGGACTAAGCACAGAAACATGCATGACAGAATAAATGAAGTTTTGTCTGAAGCAGCATGGAACTGACAAAATGCTTCATCTTCCTTTCTAAAATCGTCGCAAACAATTGCAGGAAGGCAATAAACGCTGTAGTACTACGAACGAAAACAGAATCTATTAATAGAGGTCGGCCTGACGGAGTATTATTTCGCATAAAAATTAAGGCATCCATGAATCATAACCTGAAGAAGTAGGAATTTGTGCGTCTTAATCTAGGATTTCACCGTTCGCCGAGAGATGTTACGGCAAAAATTGAGTCTATTTTATGACACAAATGTCTGCACACTGCATTTCTTTTACTTTGAATAGTCAATGTTTGACGACCACAATTTATAGTCATTTGAACTATCCGTGCATGTAGTCACAACCCAGTTATTATCACGAGACTTTCGAGTGTTTGACTTTATTACAATGCCGAAGTACTTCAGCGGATGAAAAACAGCATAATTCGTAGTCGTACGAGCTCACATTTTTATGTAATTACCCTGGATAAGGTTTTACTTTTTGGTATTCTCTCAATCACGTTGTCACGGCTTTGGCCCTTATGTTCTGTAACTGCAAAGCTTATTACCGTCTGTGAGCAATCGAGAGTCTGCTTTTCGTGGAATATATGGGTAAAAACAGTATGCAGATAACGGATGTGTTTAAGGTCCTTAAAAGCCGTACTATACGTGCAACAACTTTCTTATAAATGCCTGATTAAATTTTTGAGAGCATTTTCCTTATGGCAGCAGTTGCACCATATATTTCTTGTTTTCAAAGTGTTATATATGGCTGCCATCAAATTTTTCTCCAGTTTTCTTCAAAAACGAATGCACCTTTAGGCTTTACACAAATGCAGTACTTATTAAAATATATGCATTTTAATCCGATTAGAATATTAATGGGAATCGGAAGAAAATTAATTTCTACGTGTTTGTCGCTTCTAAAAATTGATCTTTGGTTGCATGTTTGATCGCAAATTAGTCGATTATAGCTCTGAAATAAGACAACATGCGGACATTTTTGGTATTCTTGCTACTAGCCGGGCACCAAAACAGAATATTAAAGAAGGCCTAATACGAAACACACCCACTGTAAAAGTAAGTATGAACCTATAAACTGTCTTGCCTAACGAACTCAAACGAAGACCCTACCGATATGTTACAGTGAAGACGAACCTTTACTCCACTGAATCAGATGAACACTGCTTCAAAGACATAGGGGTAGAAACTCATACATCCTGTTAAAATTAACGTACCATTTTTCGGAAAGTTTTGGCAAACCTTAATACATTAAATGTCACCTAGATATATATACACCTAAATATTTGATTGTCTCAGTTGTTTCTGAGCACAGAGTACGAGACACTTCAATCTTATCAGCAGCGCCTCGCCAATTGCCTACAGTGTCGGGTTCCTGTTGCGCAATAGCACCTTGAATGAGTCGATTGGTTCACCTGGTGACGAGTCAGCAAGAGGTGTTTGGAGATAGACGAGGCAGGGTTCAAATTCATTCTTTGTTTCGCTCCGCCTTGGTTAGACAACAACTGCCTTAGCCACAATGGGAAATGTTCCGCCACCCTTTGAGCTAGCCGGCGACCAGTCTTGCCTATGTAAGTGTCACCGCAACTGCAAGTGAACTGGTAGATGATGTTAGAGGCCGAACTGATTGGCGCGCTGCTCGAACGGATGTGGAGAGGAATCCTTCGTGTGGTGTGAATAAGTCGTATTTGGGCGGTAGGGTAGGTGCGTATTAGAGCGGACCTGAGCTTGTGACCAACTTCATTTGCTAAGTGATCCCCCTTGAAGGGTAAGAACAGATAAACATTCTTCTTCTCCGCAGTTTGCACGGGGAGCTTCTCCTTGGGGGGTCTGCTATAGGTCTGAATGAATTTCTCCGGATACCCATTAGCTAGCAAAGTCCGGTATAAAAACTCTTCTTCAGCCTTGAGTAATTCCGGACTGCATATCCGCCTGGCCCTGTAGAAGAGAGTTTTTACAAGGCCGCGCTTGTATGCAACTGGGGCGAAGCTGGAAAAATGTAGGTATTGTCCACCCCAGGTCGCTTTTCTGTACACCGTGCGCTGCAATGTGCCATCGGTCCTTCTCTTGATGAGCACGTCAAGAAACGGCAGTCTGTCTTCTTGTTCCTTCTCCCGTGATACAGAAAGGTTCGGGTGAATTGTCTTCTTACTGCGTTAATGAAGTGGCTGAAGGGGACTCAGTGTTTCAAGTTTCTTAAAAGAAGACTCCCCGCTGACGTTGTGAGGTCATTGGATCGATTATTGTCGTTGCGCTGCAAGATCATGGTGGAACGCGTAAGGGTTAAATTTTATCAAGTATGTATCCAATCAGTTCGATTTCCATTTCGGTTTGTTAAAACTCTGTCGAAAAATAAGCTGCCCGCTAACAGTGTGAACCTAGCCAGGATTGCGTCCGCACATATCGAGGCTTGCATTGAACGAGAACATAATTTCCTGGAGACACAAAAGCGATTCGCCGTTGTTTTGAATGGCTTGTCACTTGTCTGCCGTTTCAAATTTGAGGCATTTTCTGCTGAAACTCTCCAGCGTACTAGGACCAAGACCCTGCGCGGCCTTCAAGGTACCCTTGTGAGAGCGGCCAACATTCCTTTCCCTACCGAGGGCCAGAAGCATGTGTACAATCTGTCTACAGCTCGGTTCACGCGAGAACAGTTGGAGGTTCTTTCGCTGGGATTGAAATACCGAATACCGCCGAGGAATGTGGACAGGATCCACACACAGATTAATTTCGAATATCTGTACGATCAACTCAGCGATCTATCGCCGAAATCAACGGATGATGCAGGATGGTTTCGGGCAAAATTAGTGGATATCGCGCACCAGTTCCAGAACGCGCCTATTAGTCAGAGGTGTTGCTTGAAATCGGAACACTATGTTGCAATCAAGGAGCTGCAGAAAATGGAAGATGTAATTTTCCTGCAACCGGATAAAGGGACGGGTGTAGTAATAATGGACAAAGCGGATTACACCGCAAAAATGGAGTCGATTCTCGGAGATGGACGCAAGTTTCGTATTGACAAGACGCTGGACAACAATATCTTGGTGGAGAAACAAATTACGAGACAGCTACAAATTCTTTTGCTTCATGGGTATATCTCCGAGTCACAATATCGCCAGCTAAAACCGACAGGGACAGAAACACCAAGAATGAGGGGCGCGCCGAAGCTGCACAAGACGGGAATTCCACTACGCCCAATTATGTGTATGAATAACTCACCCTACCACAAATTAGCCCGGTGCTTGGCAAAGCTCCTAGAACCCGTGCGTAAGCTCCTGGGCACGCATTGTTTGAAAGACTCCTTTGAATTGGTGAATATACTGGAGCGAACGACACTTGACGCGGAGCTCATGTATTCAATAGATGTGGAATCACTGTTCACGAATGTGCCCCTGCGTGAAACGGTTGAGGACCTATGTCAATTCCTTTTGAGTCGGAACCTCTCTGTGGACATCCCTCTAGAGTTCCTGAGAGACTTGATATTGGTGTGTACTGATAATGTGCGATTTGAGTTTGAAGGGACGGCATACAAACAGATTGACGGCGTCGCTATGGGCAGTCCTTTGGGACCAGTTCTGGCAGACATCTTCCTAGGTCTGATTGAAAGGAAAGTTGCTACCTGCATAGGTGAAGCCAAGCTGTACAAGCGTTACGTAGATGACATTCTCGTCTTCACTGATGGTGAACATTTTGATCGTCTTGCCGCCCTCCTGAACTCAATTCACCCGAACCTTTCTGTATCACGGGAGAAGGAACAAGAAGACAGACTGCCGTTTCTTGACGTGCTCATCAAGAGAAGGACCGATGGCACATTGCAGCGCACGGTGTACAGAAAAGCGACCTGGGGTGGACAATACCTACATTTTTCCAGCTTCGCCCCAGTTGCATACAAGCGCGGCCTTGTAAAAACTCTCTTCTACAGGGCCAGGCGGATATGCAGTCCGGAATTACTCAAGGCTGAAGAAGAGTTTTTATACCGGACTTTGCTAGCTAATGGGTATCCGGAGAAATTCATTCAGACCTATAGCAGACCCCCCAAGGAGAAGCTCCCCGTGCAAACTGCGGAGAAGAAGAATGTTTATCTGTTCTTACCCTTCAAGGGGGATCACTTAGCAAATGAAGTTGGTCACAAGCTCAGGTCCGCTCTAATACGCACCTACCCTACCGCCCAAATACGACTTATTCACACCACACGAAGGATTCCTCTCCACATCCGTTCGAGCAGCGCGCCAATCAGTTCGGCCTCTAACATCATCTACCAGTTCACTTGCAGTTGCGGTGACACTTACATAGGCAAGACTGGTCGCCGGCTAGCTCAAAGGGTGGCGGAACATTTCCCATTGTGGCTAAGGCAGTTGTTGTCTAACCAAGGCGGAGCGAAACAAAGAATGAATTTGAACCCTGCCTCGTCTATCTCCAAACACCTCTTGCTGACTCGTCACCAGGTGAACCAATCGACTCATTCAAGGTGCTATTGCGCAACAGGAACCCGACACTGTAGGCAATTGGCGAGGCGCTGCTGATAAGATTGAAGTGTCCCGTACTCTGTGCTCAGAAACAACTGAGACAATTAATTAGATTGAAAATTATTTTGTTCTTGTATTTGTATTTTCTCTGATAGCTAAGGAACAGCTGTGTGAGTTCCGACCTTGTTGTTACCACATAACTTCCTTGATTGAGTATATTTGAGTAATTTGAATGCTAGGAAAAATTATTTACGGACCAATTAAGTTCTGGCCACATGTTCAATATTGAATCCTAATTATACAACAGAGGCTGTCCAAATTATTATTTGGACTAACACAATATTTTATCTTTTTCATTTGTTATAATACATATGCCTCGACAAGGCATACAATATAAAACCGTTAAATCAAATCTAATCATAAGGCGGTGAACGGTCCTACTAGTCTTGAATTGTGGCTTAGCCGAAAAACCATAACTGATGGTTCGTATGTCTATTATTGTAGGTGCATATGCAATGAAATTTCGCGGCAAATAACTGTATAATTTAAGTTGTTATATTACGTTCCTGCATAAACTAGTGTAAAAAACTTAGTAGACACCTAAAGTTATGTCCACTAAATAGCTTAAATAATTAGAACAATTTTTCTTTCGATCCAAATGCATCAAGTCATTTAGATGCAGCACCTAAATTAATACATGCCCGCGACTTTTGGCTAATTGGTAGGTCTAATGGAATAAAGCAAATTTCTTGCGAGCCGCGGTGTAGGATTATACAACAACACATAGAAAATAGCAACGCGCCTACGTGTAAAATAAAGTCTGATATTTCCTCATAGCTTCGAAAATTATGCGCTAAGCCCAATTCCGAAACTCTAACAATTTGTAACCGCAAGGCTGATCAATTGCTCTGTTAATGGCAGTCTTCTGATAACCATTTTAATCCTCTGGCGTATTACGCCTTCTCCTTTCGCCGCATTGGGTTTCAATCCTGTCCATTTGAGCGTTGTGTTCGGTAGGCGGGTAAATATAAGTGCCGCTAAATTTAGGACCATCCGGTTGTTAAGGAATTGATGAATTCCAGAAGCGGTACCTGTGGGGAACTTAAAAAAGGCGCAACGGACCAGAGCAAGTTAAAGAGATATGCCATGAAATGCACGAAAAGAAATAAATGCAATGCAACAATACGCTGAAGATTGAAACGCTGTACACACTGTGGATTTGTCGTTAAATCTGTCACATAAACGTGTTATTCGCGTGAACAATTGAAGGTAGGATATGGATGTTCTAGGTAAGGTTAGTGTTTTTTCACAGCTGTTTATAACTATCGCGTCGTGTCGCTCGGGGTTCTTAATTTGAACGGCTTTGCGAGTTGGTGTTGGCACATTAAGTTATATGACTGAAGGCCAGTAACAGGTTAGGCCGTGGTTACTGGTAAATAGAGAATGAACGTCAGTAGCTACACTGCTAGCGCCCTGTGTGGAGGTAATGCGAAGTCAGTAGCGAGCGGAGTGCATATTTCCGGAAAAGATCTAAGACAGTGAAGTAAAGTTCAGTTGGGGAAAGAGTAACAATCTGAGCGGCAATTTGTAGCAAAGATCATAAGCTGCAGAATCTGGTAAATAAAAAAGTGAATTTTAGATGTAGGAAGATCAGTGGGATACGTCACACGTTTAGGTACGTACTGCATGACAAGGATAAATATATAATTTATTTTGCTAAATGAGCGGTCAGTAGGCTATACGACAGGAGGGCGACCCATGCTTCATATTTTTGTGGCTACGGCGCTGCATTTTGCGAGGATATAAAATATAACAAGTCAGCGACATGGGGCTAGAATATCTGAGAAAACAAATGGTAATGAATTACTATCCTGAGCGCAATTTTATGGTAGAGCCACGGCAAGAGAAGTACGAAAGTGCAGGCTTAAGTAATAGAAAATTGGTGAACTTTTTAGCGGCCATTTACTGTCAAGATAATTATCCAAACAGCAAGGTAATGGGAAGTGAACGGTAGAAGCTATATGGCTACAGCGCACCGTCGCATTTTAGAGGTGCCGTTATAATAGACCAGAGGAAGAGTACTAAAACCACGTTGAGGATTAGGGCAAGTAGGGAACCTTAACACATCATTACATCGGTGACCGCCTTTGCTGTAGAATTTAGTGAACGTCAATATCTGGGTGGTTAGGACGCTTCATCGCGCGAGAATATTAAATCGAATAATATTGTGGGATAAGGGTATCAGTGGTAAGTTAAGTAGTGGAAATCCACTGGCATGCTAAGCGCAGATTGATGGCAGAGACCAAAAGCTGGAGGCAGGTGAGTGGAAGGTTAGGTGACCCTAAGCCACCAGCAAGTTAAGCGACCATTTCCGGCCAAGATAATAACCCACGGATGCAAATGACTGGAAGATGAATGTCAGAATTTGCCTGGCTACTACGCTGCGTCGCATGTTATAGTGTCGTTCTGGTGTACCAGAGAAAGTGAGTTAACGCCAGTTTGAAGGTTAGAGCGGTCAAATGAGCTAGACGCTTCAACAAAGCGGTGTAATAAGGATTTGCTGTAGCATTACATGTTTGTCGGTGTCTGGCTTGATATGGAGCTTCATTGCATGAGGTTATTTACTCTAACATGGTTGCGAGGTGAAGGTAGATGTGGTGAGTTACGTATTACAATGCCACTGTGCGCAGCTATTTACCAAAGATGCAAAGCGACGGAGGCTGATAATTTAAGTGACAAAAAGTTGGCAGCAGTTTGGCGGCTCTTTAGAGAAAAAAAATAGGGCAAGTAAACTGGTACGTAGCAAGTGTACCACGACATTTACATAGCTGTAGCCCTGATTTGCTCGTTGCAGATGTCGTTCTGATGGACCAGAGAAAGAGAGTTATCACTAATTTGGGAACAAGAGCCGATAGATGACCTAAACACATACTTACAGTGATGTGACAGGGAGTTTGTTGTAGAAGTTACTGCAAATCATTAACTGGGCTGATAGAGTACTGCTTTGCGCGAGGTTAGGAAGTCTAACAAGTTTTGCAAGATGAAGGTCGAAGGGGTGAAGTACGTAGTGGAAAGACGGTAGCATGCTGTGCGCAAATTTATAGTGAACATCAAAGACAATGGGGCAAGTGCATGCAAGATTAAGCGCCGGAAAACCAGCAAAATATTTATCGACGAAATACAGTTAAAGTAATTATCAGAAGAGCAATAAATGGGAAGCGAAAGACAGTAGCTATATGCCTAGAATGCATCGGCACAAGTTGTAAGTGCCGTTCTCGTGGACCAGAGGAAGAGAGCTGACACCAGTTAGGAGAAAAGGGCCGAGAGTGGAGCTAGATGCTTCATCACAACGTGTGATAGGCTGCTGGCAATGTTAGTGCATGTCCGTATCATGCTTGATAGGGCGCTGCACCGCGTGAGTTATTAATTCTAACAAGGTTTCAGGTGGAGAGTAGAATAAGTGAGTTGAGTACTGGAATGTCAGTGGCATGCTGCACGCGGGTTTATGGAAAAGTTTAAAAGCAGTGGACGCATTTAAGTGCAAGTTTAGGGAACTGAAAGCCAGTAGAAGATTTCGAAGCTGTTTAAATCCAAGATAATAAGCCGTGGAAGCAAGTTGCTTAGGTAAGTTAGGGAGTGGAAAGCCAGTAGCATGATTATCTCGGGTTAATGAAAAAAATTAATAGCATTGGATGCAAGTAATTGCAAAATAAGTGACCGGGATCTTGCAGGAGGTTGTAGAACAGCCATTTACGGCAGAGATAATAGCTCAATAAGCTAATAATTAGACAGTGACGTTGGGATCTGCAACCACAGTGCGCTGCGGTGCGCTTTTTAAGTGTCTTCCTGTTAAACTAGAGGGATAGATAACCTCAAAATTGAATGACAGCCGATAGGGGAGCGAAGCATTTTATTACAGCAGTGTGACAAGACCTTGCTGTAGAAGTATGTGAACTTCAGTAAATGGGTTGATAAAGCTTTGCATCACGGAAGGTTATTAAGTCTAACAGGGTTGAGAGATGAAGATAGAAGAAATGAGTTAAGTAAACGAAAGTTAGTGGCACGCTGTTTGCAGAATTATGACAAGAATAAAGAGCATTGGATGCAGTTATGTGCAAATTTCAATGACCCAATCCGGTAGAACCCTTCCTGGCGGTTTATAAGAAAAGATAACAAGCCGTGTAAGCAAGTGGCAGAGGTGCGTTAAGCAATGGAAAGCCGGTGGCATGCTAAACACGGATTATTAAATAGGATCGAAAGAAGTGGAGGTAGTCGATTGCATGGTGAAGCGACCGAAACCCACAAGAAATTTCAACGGTCCTTTACGGTCAAGATGGTAAAAATAATAAACAGCTTAATGGCTGACTTCCACTGACTCTCAGTAAATTTCCAAAATTCTACCTATTGAATTCCTATATATAACACCCCCCATAATCGCCTTCATACAACACCTCAAAGGAGCCGCTTGCAAAACTCGAGCTCGGTGCTCACTCTACGATCCCCTTCAGGTGACACTAGCAGCATTTTCTCCTTGTGCCTATCCGGTGATGATGCAGCTTCGAGCACCGGCCAAACCGTTGTTAGTATTGCCCTGAGTCTCCGGGCTTAGGCTAATCTGGTTGATTGGATTCCAATCAGTAGCCGGATGTGTGCGGTCCGATTGGCTGGCTCGTCCAAAGCTTTGAAGTCAAGTGGGAATAATACGTGTCTATTCGTTATCGCTGCATAAGCGCCGACAAACTATAGCGATGACTCGGTAAAAGACGACTTCTATCGTCAAATGAACGAGCTCCTCAGCCACAGAAGAAGCTCGGACACTGTAGTGCTAGCTGGGGATCTGAACGCTCAAGTTCGAAAACTATCCACTGATGA